>SSNR01000199.1:359669-488220 GCA_006937965.1 Callopanchax toddi
ATTGGACATTTAAGTTCTGCTGTAAAGTCAAACCTGAGGAATCTGGGTGTTATTTTCGACCAATCAATGTCTCTTGAAGGTCACTCAAAACAGCTGGTCAGAAACTGTTTTTATCATCTGAGAAATATTTCCAAACTGAGAAAGTTGGTGTCAAAACCTGAACTGGAAATGGTTCTTCATGCTTTTATCTCCTCCCGTCTAGATTACTGTAACACACTTTTCACATGTTTGAACCAAAAAGCCCTTTATGGCCTTCAGCTGGTCCAGAACTCTGCAGCGAGGCTCCTCACTGGAGCAAACAGGAAAGATCACATCACTCCTATTCTGAAGTCTCTGCACTGGTTACCTGTTAAATGTAGAGTTCATTTTAAAATCCTGACTCTAACTTTCAGGGCCCTACATGGTCCAGCTCCTCTTTATGTTACTGAACTGATAAAGCCGTACGCTCCAACCCGAGCTCTCAGGTCCACAGACCAGAATCTCCTAACAGTTCCAAGGACCAGATTTAAAAGTCGAGGTGATCGCTCCTTCCAGTCTGTTGCGCCTCGACTTTGGAATGACCTTCCTTTAGTTTTACGCTGCATAGACAGTCTGGACTCCTTTAAAAAGCAGTTGAAGACCCAATTATTCAAAACTGATTTTAAATAACTCTTTTATGTTCTCTTGTTGTTTAATGATTTTGATTTGTAATGATATTTTGTTTGTTTAATTGATTTTATTTGTTTTATCATGTTTGATTCTGTTTTCTGTGAAACACTTTGTGATTTTTTCTGTGAAAGGTGCTATATAAATAATCTTTACTTACTTACTTACTTACTAAAGTGCCTATGACTCCATATTTAAATCACTTAATATTAAACAGGTGTAATCTTTGATGCCTCTAGATTAGCGTTGCACCATTATAACTCAAAATACGCTGTAATTATTTCCTAACGAGCAACTCAGAGATCAGAAGAATGCGCCGCCTTCCGGTTCTGCTGGGTTTCTCCTTATTTGGCAGCCTGACACTTCTACTGCAGTAGGGGGCAGTGCCGTCGCGTGAAAGAGAAACGAAACTGAAACTGAACACTACACGGTCTATGGTCAATGGCGGCGGCACTGCCTCGCTCCAGGTGTCATGAACGTACATGTGGGCGGAGAATTGACCATATAAGCAAGTCCGGATCACTATGACCTCATAGCGGGCTGGAGTGAAAAAAAAGGTTTGAAACCTGGGTCTGAAATCTTGAAGAGCTTCTCACTGGCTGGACTAGGAGACAGATGGACGCCGTTTTTTGCTCTTTCTGGCAGGTTTAAGGTGAGAACTCAACGTTGCAACATGATAGATAAGTCAGAAAACAGAGAAAACGATGTCATGGGCACTTTAATACATAGAAAAAAAATCCACATATCAGCTTTAATGTGTATGGATACGTCTTTCGGCTAATCTTTGCCAGAACACTCTTGAAAAAGACATTCTGAATCTCAAGTGAGGCAAATCCTGGTTAAATTATGGTTTTGATGGATTGATTGATTGACTGTTAACAGAAGATGACATTACATAATAATGCAAAGGTTGTGCTAAATTTGACGTCTTTAGTTGAAGACAAAAAACAGAAAAAAATCAGGTTAAAGATGGTGAAGAACAAAAACAATTGGATGTAAAGCTTTGTCTGTTAATATTTGTAAGAAATAAAAAAAAAATTATTGGAGAGAACATTGCAAAAGTAACACACCACATTTCATGCTCAGTAATGGTAACAGTGTTCTGATGACGGAAACAATAATTCGTTAGATTAGTCCATTACTGATAATAGAAAGGCGTTACCTAACGCCGATATTTTAAACGGTGTTATTAAAAACACTGATCAACTTACAAGTTGGAGTCAAATGAACATCAAAAGCCTGAAAACATATGAAAGGCAAGCGATATAGCAAGTCAGTTGTGATGACAATCCTCAAACGTGTATACCTAGCTGTCTTGAGGTTCAACAACCTTCAATCTCCTGGTGGAAAGTCTTTCTAAGGATACCAATAACTAATGATTTGTTGCTCAGTTGGTCACAGCCTGGTGCTAATAACGCCAAAGTCATGGATTCAATCCCCATACGGGCCATGGGTTTATATGTGATGTGGGTTTATACAAACTTGTATCACTCTGTAAGGCAGTTGTGTTGACCATCTTCACATGTGTATACTTGCCTGTTCAACAACCTCCACTCTCCAGTATGAAAGGCTTTCTTAGGATACTGATAACTAATGATTTGTTTAAATCAACAATGTCTGCAAAGGCAAACAACTCCATACAGACAAACTTTACTTTAGACTCACAATTATGATGCTTTTTGAAGAACAACTCAAAATCAACATCCAAGTTTGAATCAAATGTTGTGTAGTCACAAATTGTTGTTCATCTGAATCTATTTAAAAAAGTGTGTAAACACTTTGGAGATAGGAAAGTTTCTTCCTATCCTATTTTTGAATTAGTTAATTGTGTTAAGGTTGAAACTTATATGTTGATGCCATTTTAAGTTTTAATTTTGCTAATATTATTTTACTATTATCAAAACATAGAGTTAAGAATGTATAGATGATTTTCTTTGGTTAAATGGAGGCAGGAATTAAAATAATTTTTCTTCATTCTGCTCCTTTTCATTTAAATTTGATTTTTTCTTGTTATGTATATTTTATTTATTTATTAACTGTTTTATTTTGAATGAAAAAAAATTAATACAAAAAAGACAAATAAACTGCGAAAGTCAGAAAACAAATGAAAGGCAAACGACAAAGCAGTAGCGACTTGATTTTGACAAGTTATTTTTCACCAAGACATGGCCTGTTAGCTCAGTTGGTCAGAGTGTGGTGCTAATAACGCCAAGGTCATGGGTTTAATCCCCATATGGGCCATTGCTATGTAGACACTGCAAGAACAGCCTGAGTCAGTTGAGTTAGCCATCCTTATGTGTATACTTGGCTGTCTTGAGGTCCAATAACCATCATTCTCTTGTATGTAAGGCTTTCTTGGAAAACTAATGATATGTTTAAGTCAACAATGTTTGCACAGGCAAACAACTCCATACAGACAAACTTCACGTTACACTCGCAATTATGATGCTTTTTGAAGAACTCAAAATCAACATCCAAGTTTGAATCAAATAAACATCGTAAACCAGACAAATTATGAAAAGCTAACAATACAGCAGCAGTGACATGCTTTTGACAAGTTATTTTACACCAAGACATGGCCTGTTAGATCAGTTGGTCAGAGCGTGGTGCTAATAACGCCAAGGTCATGGGTTCAATCCCCATATGGGCCATTGCTATGTAGACACTGTAAGAACACCCTGAGTCAGTTGATTTGGCCATCCTTATATGTGTATATTTGGCTGTCTTGAGGTCCAATAACCTTCATTCTCTTGTATGTAAGGCTTTCTTGGATAAGTAATGATTTGTTTAAGTCCACAATGTCTCCACAGGCTAACAACTCCATACAGACAAACGTCACTTTACACTCGCAATTATGATGCTTTTTGAAGAAGAACTCAAATTCAACATTCAAGATTGAATCAAATAAACAGCCAAACCCAGAAAACAAATGAAAGACAAACGATACAGCAGTAGCGACTTGATTTCGACAAGTTATTTTACACCAAGACATGGCCTGTTAGCTCAGTTGGTCAGAGCATGGTGCTAATAACACCAAGGTCTTGGGTTCGATCCCCATATGGGCCATTGCTATGTAGACACTGCAAGAACATCCTGAGTAAGGTGAGTTGGCCATCCTCATATGTGTATATTTGGCTGTCTTGAGGTCCAATAACCATCATTCTCTTGTATGTAAGGCTTTCTTGGAAAACTGATGACTAATGATTTGTTTAAGTCAACAATGTCTGCACATGCAAACGACTCCATACAGACAAACTTCACTTTAGACTCACAATTATGATGCTTTTTGAAGAAGAACTCAAAATCAACATCCAAGTTTGAATCAAATAAACAGCCAAACCCAGAAAACAAATGAAAGGCAAACGAGCAGTAGCGACTTGATTTTGACAAGTTATTTTACACCAAGACATGGCCTGTTAGCTCAGTTGGTCAGAGCGTGGTGCTAATAACGCCAAGGTCATGGGTTCGATCCCCATATGGGCCACTGCTATGTAGACACTGCAAGAACATCCTGAGTAAGTTGAGTTGGCCATCCTCATATGAGTATATTTGGCTGCCTTGAGGTCCAATAACCTTCATTCTCTTGTATGTAAGGCTTTCTTGGAAAACTGATGACTAATGATTTGTTTAAGTCAACAATGTCTGCACATGCAAACGACTCCATACAGACAAACTTCACTTTAGACTCGCAATTATCATGCTTTTTGAAGAAGAACTCAAAATTAACATTCAAGTTTGAATCAAATAAACAGCCAAACACAGAAAACAAATGAAAGGCAAACGAGCAGTAGCGACTTGATTTTGACAAGTTATTTTACACCAAGCCATGGCCTGTTAGCTCAGTTGGTCAGAGCGTCGTGCTAATAACGCCAAGGTCATGGGTTCAATCCCCATATGGGCCATTGCTATGTAGACACTCCAAAAACTTCCTGAGGAAGGTGAGTTGGCCATCCTCATATGTGTATATTTGCTGTCTTGAGGTCCAATAACCATCATTCTCTTGTATGTAAGGCTTTCTTGGATAAGTGATGATTTGTTTAAGTCAACAATGTCTGCACATGCAAAAGACTCCATTCAGACAAACTTCACTTTAGACTCGCAATTATGATGCTTCTTGAAGAACAACTCAAAATCAACATCCAAGTTTGAATCAAATAAACAGCCAAACCCAGAAAACAAATGAAAGGCAAACGAGCAGTAGCGACTTGATTTTGACAAGTTATTTTACACCAAGACATGGCCTGTTAGCTCAGTTGGTCAGAGCGTGGTGCTAATAACGCCAAGGTCATGGGTTCGATCCCCATATGGGCCATTGCTATGTAGTCACTCCAATAACATCCTGAGTAATTTGAGTTGGCCATCCTCATATGTGTATATTTGCTGTCTTGAGGTCCAATAACCATCATTCTCTTGTATGTAAGGCTTTCTTGGATAAGTAATGATTTGTTTAAGTCAACAATGTCTGCACATGCAAAAGACTCCATTCAGACAAACTTCACTTTAGACTCGCAATTATGATGCTTCTTGAAGAAGAACTCAAAATCAACATCCAAGTTTGAATCAAATAAACAGCCAAACCCAGAAAACAAATGAAAGGCAAACGAGCAGTAGCGACTTGATTTTGACAAGTTATTTTACACCAAGTCATGGCCTGTTAGCTCAGTTGGTCAGAGCATGGTGCTAACAACGCCAAGGTCATGGGTTCGATCCCCATATGGGCCATTGCTATGTAGACACTCCAATAGCATCCTGAGTAAGTTGAGTTCGCCATCCTCATATGTGTATATTTGCTGTCTTGAGGTCCAATAACCATCATTCTCTTGTATGTAAGGCTTTCTTGGATAAGTAATGATTTGTTTAAGTCAACAATGTCTGCACATGCAAAAGACTCCATTCAGACAAACTTCACTTTAGACTCGCAATTATGATGCTTCTTGAAGAACAACTCAAAATCAACATCAAAGTTTGAATCAAATAAACAGCCAAACCCAGAAAACAAATGAAAGGCAAACGAGCAGTAGCGACTTGATTTTGACAAGTTATTTTACACCAAGACATGGCCTGTTAGCTCAGTTGGTCAGAGCGTGGTGCTAATAACGCCAAGGTCATGGGTTCGATCCCCATATGGGCCATTGCTATGTAGACACTGCAAGAACATCCTGAGTAATTTGAGTTGGCGATCCTCATATGTGTATATTTGGCTGTCTTGAGGTCCAATAACCTTCATTCTCTTGTATGTAAGGCTTTCTTGGAAAACTGATGACTAATGATTTGTTTAAGTCAACAATGTCTGCACATGCAAACGACTCCATACAGACAAACTTCACTTTAGACTCGCAATTATGATGCTTTTTGAAGAAGAACTCAAAATCAACATCCAAGTTTGAATCAAATAAACAGCCAAACCCAGAAAACAAATGAAAGGCAAACGAGCAGTAGCGACTTGATTTTGACAAGTTATTTTACACCAAGCCATGGCCTGTTAGCTCAGTTGGTCAGAGCATGGTGCTAATAACACCAAGGTCATGGGTTCAATCCCCTTATGGGCCATTGCTATGTAGACACTGCAAGAACATCCTGAGTAATTTGAGTTGGCCATCCTCATATGTGTATATTTGGCTGTCTTGAGGTCCAATAACCTTCATTCTCTTGTATGTAAGGCTTTCTTGGAAAACTGATGACTAATGATTTGTTTAAGTCAACAATGTCTGCACATGCAAAAGACTCCATTCAGACAAACTTCACTTTAGACTCGCAATTATGATGCTTCTTGAAGAACAACTCAAAATCAACATCCAAGTTTAAATCAAATAAACAGCCAAACCCAGAAAACAAATGAAAGGCAAACGAGCAGTAGCGACTTGATTTTGACAAGTTATTTTACACCAAGCCATGGCCTGTTAGCTCAGTTGGTCAGAGCGTGGTGCTAATAACGCCAAGGTCATGGGTTCGATCCCCATATGGGCCATTGCTATGTAGACACTGTAAGAAAACCCTTAGTCAGTTCATTTGGCCATCCTTATATGAGTATATTTGGCTGTCTTGAGGTCCAATAACCTTCATTCTCTTGTATGTAAGGCTTTCTTGGAAAACTGATGACTAATGATTTGTTTAAGTCAACAATGTCTGCACATGCAAACAACTCCATACAGACAAACTTCACTTTAGACTCGCAATTATGATGCTTTTTGAAGAAGAACTCAAAATTAACATTCAAGTTTGAATCAAATAAACAACCAAACCCAGAACACAAATGAAAGGCAAACGAGCAGTAGCGACTTGATTTTGACAAGTTATTTTACACCTAGACGTGGCCTGTTAGCTCAGTTGGTCAGAGCGTGGTGCTAATAACGCCAAGGTCATGGGTTCAATCCCCATATGGGCCATTGCTATGTAGACACTCCAATAACATCCTGAGTAATTTGAGTTTGCCATCCTCAAATGTGTATATTTGCTGTCTTGAGGTCCAATAACCATCATTCTCTTGTATGTAAGGCTTTCTTGGATAAGTAATGATTTGTTTAAGTCAACAATGTCTGCACATGCAAAAGACTCCATTCAGACAAACTTCACTTTAGACTCGCAATTATGATGCTTCTTGAAGAAGAACTCAAAATCAACATCCAAGTTTGAATCAAATAAACAGCCAAACCCAGAAAACAAATGAAAGGCAAACGAGCAGTAGCGACTTGATTTTGACAAGTTATTTTACACCAAGACATGGCCTGTTAGCTCAGTTGGTCAGAGCGTGGTGCTAATAACACCAAGGGCATGGGCTCGATCCCCATATGGGCCATTGCTATGTAGACACTGCAAGACCATCCTGAGTAAGTTGAGTTGGCCATCCTCATATGTGTATATTTGCTGTCTTGAGGTCCAATAACATCATTCTCTTGTATGTAAGGCTTTCTTGGATAAGATGTAATGATTTGTTTAAGTCAACAATGTCTGCACATGCAAAAGACTCCATTCAGACAAACTTCACTTTAGACTCGCAATTATGATGCTTCTTGAAGAACAACTCAAAATCAACATCCAAGTTTGAATCAAATAAACAGCCAAACCCAGAAAACAAATGAAAGGCAAACAAGCAGTAGCAACTTGATTTTGACAAGTTATCTTACACCTAGCCATGGCTGGTTAGCTCAGTTGGTCAGAGCATGGAGCTAAAAACACCAAGGTCATGGGTTCAATCCCCATATGTGCCATTGCTATGTAGTCACTCCAATAACATCCTGAGTAAGTTGAGTTGGCCATCCTCATATGTGTATATTTGGCTGTCTTGAGGTCCAATAACCTTCATTCTCTTGTATGTAAGGCTTTCTTGGATAAGTAATGATTTGATTAAGTCAACAATGTCTGCACATGCAAAAGACTCCATTCAGACAAACTTCACTTTAGACTCGCAATTATGATGCTTCTTGAAGAACAACTCAAAATCAACATCCAAGTTTGAATCAAATAAACAGCCAAACCCAGAAAACAAATGAAAGGCAAACGAGCAGTAGCGACTTGATTTTGACAAGTTATTTTACACCAAGACATGGCCTGTTAGCTCAGTTGGTCAGAGCGTGGTGCTAATAACGCCAAGGTCATGGGTTCGATCCCCATATGGGCCATTGCTATGTAGACACTCCAATAACATCCTGAGTAATTTGAGTTGGCCATCCTCATATGTGTATATTTGGCTGTCTTGAGGTCCAATAACCTTCATTCTCTTGTATGTAAGGCTTTCTTGGAAAACTGATGACTAATGATTTGTTTAAGTCAACAATGTCTGCACATGCAAACGACTCCATACAGACAAACTTCACTTTAGACTCGCAATTATGATGCTTCTTGAAGAACAACTCAAAATCAACATCCAAGTTTGAATCAAATAAACAGCCAAACCCAGAAAACAAACGAAAGGCAAACGAGCAGTAGCGACTTGATTTTGACAAGTTATTTTACACCAAGACATGGCCTGTTAGCTCAGTTGGTCAGAGAGTGGTGCTAATAACGCCAAGGTTATGGGTTCGATCCCAATATGGTCCATTGCTATGTAGTCACTCCAATAACATCCTGAGTAATTTGAGTTGGCCATCCTCATATGTGAATATTTGCTGTCTTGAGGTCCAATAACATCATTCTCTTGTATGTAAGGCTGTCTTGGATAAGTGATGATTTGTTTAAGTCAACAATATCTGCACATGCAAAAGACTCCATTCAGACAAACTTCACTTTAGACTCGCAATTATGATGCTTCTTGAAGAACAACTCAAAATCAACATCAAAGTTTGAATCAAATAAACAGCCAAACCCAGAAAAGAAATGAAAGGCAAACGAGCAGTAGCGACTTGATTTTGACAAGTTATTTTACACCAAGCCATGGCCAGTTAGCTCAGTTGGTCAGAGCGTGGTGCTAATATCACCAAGGTCATGGGTTCAATCCCCATATGGGCCATTGCTATGTAGACACTGCAAGAACATCCTGAGTAATTTGAGTTGGCGATCCTCATATGTGTATATTTGGCTGTCTTGAGGTCCAATAACCTTCATTCTCTTGTATGTAAGGCTTTCTTGGAAAACTGATGACTAATGATTTGTTTAAGTCAACAATGTCTGCACATGCAAACGACTCCATACAGACAAACTTCACTTTAGACTCACAATTATGATGCTTTTTGAAGAAGAACTCAAAATTAACATTCAAGTTTGAATCAAATAAACAGCTAACCCCAGAAAACAAATGAAAGGCAAACGAGCAGTAGCGACTTGATTTTGACAAGTTATTTTACACCAAGACATGGCCTGTTAGCTCAGTTGGTCAGAGCGTGGTGCTAATAACGCCAAGGTCATGGGTTCAATCCCCATATGGGCCATTTCTATGTAGACACTCCAATAACATTCTGAGTTATTTGAGTTGGCCATCCTCATATGTGTATATTTGATGTCTTGAGGTCCAATAACCATCATTCTCTTGTATGTAAGGCTTTCTTGGATAAGTAATGATTTGTTTAAGTCAACAATGTCTGCACATGCAAAAGACTCCATTCAGACAAACTTCACTTTAGACTCGCAATTATGATGCTTTTTGAAGAAGAACTCAAAATTAACATCCAAGTTTGAATCAAATAAACAGCCAAACCCAGAAAACAAATGAAAGGCAAACGAGCAGTAGCGACTTGATTTTGACAAGTTATTTTACACCTAGACATGGCCTGTTAGCTCAGTTGGTCAGAGCATGGTGCTAATAACACCAAGGTCATGGGTTCGATCCCCTTATGGGCCATTGCTATGTAGACACTGCAAGAACATCCTGAGTAATTTGAGTTGGCTATCCTCATACGTGTATTTTTGGCTGTCTTGAGGTCCAATAACCTTCATTCTCTTGTATGTAAGGCTTTCTTGGAAAACTGATGACTAATGATTTGTTTAAGTCAACAATGTCTGCACATGCAAACGACTCCATACAGACAAACTTCACTTTAGACTCGCAATTATGATGCTTCTTGAAGAACAACTCAAAATCAACATCCAAGTTTGAATCAAATAAACAGCCAAACCCAGAAAACAAATGAAAGGCAAACGAGCAGTAGCGACTTGATTTTGACAAGTTATTTTACACCAAGCCATGGCCGGTTAGCTCAGTTGGTCAGAGCATGGTGCTAATAACGCCAAGGTCATGGGTTCGATCCCCATATGGGCCATTGCTATGTAGACACTGCAAGAACATCCTGAGTAAGTTGAGTTGGCCATCCTCATATGAGTATATTTAGCTGTCTTGAGGTCCAATAACCTTCATTCTCTTGTATGTAAGGCTTTCTTGGAAAACTGATGACTAATGATTTGTTTAAGTCAACAATGTCTGCACATGCAAACGACTCCATACAGACAAACTTCACTTTAGACTCACAATTATGATGCTTTTTGAAGAAGAACTCAAAATCAACATCCAAGTTTGAATCAAATAAACAGCCAAACCCAGAAAACAAATGAAAGGCAAAGGAGCAGTAGCGACTTGATTTTGACAAGTTATTTTACACCAAGACATGGCCTGTTAGCTCTGTTGGTCAGAGCATGGTGCTAATAACGCCAAGGTCATGGGTTCGATCCCCATATGGGCCATTGCTATGAAGTCACTCCAATAACATCCTGAGTTACTTGAGTTGGCCATCCTCATATGTCAATATTTCCTGTTGTGAGGTCCAATAACCATCATTCTCTTGTATGTAAGGCTTACTTGGATAAGTAATGATTTGTTTAAGTCAACAATGTCTGCACATGCAAAAGACTCCATTCAGACAAACTTCACTTTACACTCGCAATTATGATGCTTTTTGAAGAACAACTCAAAATCAACATCAAAGTTTGAATCAAATAAACAGCCAAACCCAGAAAACAAATGAAAGGCAAACGAGCAGTAGCGACTTGATTTTGACAAGTTTTTTTACACCAATCCATGGCCTGTTAGCTCAGTTGGTCAGAGCGTGGTGCTAATAACGCCAAGGTCATGGGTTCAATCCCCATATGGGCCATTGCTATGTAGTCACTCCATTAACATCCTGAGTAATTTGAGTTGGCCATCCTCATATGTGTAAATTTGGCTGTCTTGAGGTCCAATAACCTTCATTCTCTTGTATGTAAGGCTTTCTTGGAAAACTGATGACTAATGATTTGTTTAAGTCAACAATGTCTGCACATGCAAACGACTACATACAGACAAACTTCACTTTAGACTCGCAATTATGATGCTTTTTGAAGAAGAACTCAAAATTAACATTCAAGTTTGAATCAAATAAACAGCCAAACCCAGAAAACAAATGAAAGGCAAACGAGCAGTAGCGACTTGATTTTGACAAGTTATTTTACACCAAGCCATGGCCTGTTAGCTCAGTTGGTCAGAGCGTGGTGCTAATAACGCCAAGGTCATGGGTTCAATCCCCATATGGGCCATTGCTATGTAGACACTCCAATAACATCCTGAGTAATTTGAGTTTGCCATCCTCATATGTGAATATTTGCTGTCTTGAGGTCCAATAACATCATTCTCTTGTATGTAAGGCTTTCTTGGATAAGTGATGATTTGTTTAAGTCAACAATGTCTGCACATGCAAAAGACTCCATTCAGACAAACTTCACTTTAGACTCGCAATTATGATGCTTCTTGAAGAACAACTCAAAATATACATCCAAGTTTGAATCAAATAAACAGCCAAACCCAGAAAACAAATGAAAGGCAAACGAGCAGTAGCGACTTGATTTTGACAAGTTATTTTACACCAAGACATGGCCTGTTAGCTCAGTTGGTCAGAGCGTGGTGCTAATAACGCCAAGGTCATGGGTTCGATCCCCACATGGGCCATTGCTATGTACTCACTCCAATAACATCCTGAGTAATTTGAGTTGGCCATCCTCATATGTGAATATTTGCTGTCTTGAGGTCCAATAACATCATTCTCTTGTATGTAAGGCTTTCTTGGATAAGTGATGATTTGTTTAAGTCAACAATGTCTGCACATGCAAAAGACTCCATTCAGACAAACTTCACTTTAGACTCGCAATTATGATGCTTTTTGAAGAAGAACTCAAAATTAACATTCAAGTTTGAATCAAAAAAACAGCCAAACCCAGAAAACAAATGAAAGGCAAACGAGCAGTAGCGACTTGATTTTGACAAGTTATTTTACACCAAGCCATGGCCTGTTAGCTCAGTTGGTCAGAGCGTGGTGCTAATAACGCCAAGGGCATGGGTTCGATCCCCATATGGGCCATTACTATGTAGACACTGCAAGAACATCCTGAGTAAGATGAGTTGGCCATCCTCATATGTGTATACTTGGCTGTCTTGAGGTCCAATAACCATCATTCTCTTGTATGTAAGGCTTTCTTGGATAAGTAATGATTTGTTTAAGTCAACAATGTCTGCACATGCAAAAGACTCTATTCAGACAAACTTCACTTTAGACTCGCAATTATGATGCTTCTTGAAGAACAACTCAAAATCAACATCCAAGTTTGAATCAAATAAACAGCCAAAACCAGAAAACAAATGAAAGGCAAACGAGCAGTAGCGACTTGATTTTGACAAGTTATTTTACACCAAGCCATGGCCGGTTAGTTCAGTTGGTCAGAGCATGGTGCTAATAACACCAAGGTCATGATTTCGATCCCCATATGGGCCATTGCTATGTAGACACTGCAAGAACATCCTGAGTAAGTTGAGTTGGCCATCCTCATATGTGAATATTTGCTGTCTTGAGGTCCAATAACATCATTCTCTTGTATGTAAGGCTTTCTTGGATAAGTGATGATTTGTTTAAGTCAACAATGTCTGCACATGCAAAAGACTCCATACAGACAAACTTCACTTTAGACTCGCAATTATGATGCTTTTTGAAGAAGAACTCAAAATTAACATACAAGTTTGAATCAAAAAAACAGCCAAACCCAGAAAACAAATGAAAGGCAAACGAGCAGTAGCGACTTGATTTTGACAAGTTATTTTATACCAAGACATGGCCTGTTAGCTCAGTTGGTCAGAGTGTGGTGCTAATAATGCCAAGGGCATGGGTTCGATCCCCATATGGGCCATTGCTATGCAGACACTGCAAGAACATTCTGAGTAAGTTGAGTTGGCCATCCTCATATGTGTATATTTAGCTGTCTTGAGGTCCAATAACCATCATTCTCTTGTATGTAAGGCTTTCTTGGATAAGTGATGATTTGTTTAAGTCAACAATGTCTGCACATGCAAAAGACTCCATTCAGACAAACTTCACTTTAGACTCGCAATTATGATGCTTTTTGAAGAAGAACTCAAAATTAACATTCAAGTTTGAATCAAATAAACAGCCAAACCCAGAAAACAAATGAAAGGCAAACGAGCAGTAGCGACTTGATTTTGACAAGTTATTTTACACCAAGACATGGCCTGTTAGCTCAGTTGGTCATAGCGTGGTGCTAATAACGCCAAGGTCATGGGTTCAATCCCCATATGGGCCATTGCTCTGTAGACACTCCAATAACATCCTGAGTAATTTGAGTTGGCCATCCTCATATGTGTATATATTCTGTCTTGAGGTCCAATAACCATCATTCTCTTGTTTGTAAGGCTTTCTTGGATAAGTAATGATTTGTTTAAGTCAACAATGTCTGCACATGCAAAAGACTCCATTCAGACAAACTTCACTTTAGACTCGCAATTATGATGCTTCTTGAAGAACAACTCAAAATCAACATCAAAGTTTGAATCAAATAAACAGCCAAACCCAGAAAACAAATGAAAGGCAAACGAGCAGTAGCGACTTGATTTTGACAAGTTATTTTACACCAAGACATGGCCTGTTAGCTCAGTTGGTCAGAGCGTGGTGCTAATAACGCCAAGGTCATGGGTTCGATCCCCATATGGGCCATTGCTATGTAGTCACTCCAACAACATCCTGAGAAATTTGAGTTGGCCATCCTCATATGAGTATATTTGGCTGACTTGAGGTCCAATAACCTTCATTCTCTTGTATGTAAGGCTTTCTTGGAAAACTGATGACTAAAGATTTGTTTAAGTCAACAATGTCTGCACATGCAAACGACTCCATACAGACAAACTTCACTTTAGACTCGCAATTATGATGCTTTTTGAAGAAGAACTCAAAATTAACATTCAAGTTTGAATCAAATAAACAGCCAAACCCAGAAAACAAATGAAAGGCAAACGAGCAGTAGCGACTTGATTTTGACAAGTTATTTTACACCAAGACATGGCCTGTTAGCTCAGTTGGTCAGAGCGTGGTGCTAATAACGCCAAGGTCATGGGTTCGATCCCCATATGGGCCATTGCTATGTAGTCACTCCAATAACATCCTGAGTAATTTGAGTTGGCCATCCTCATATGTGTATATTTGGCTGTCTTGAGGTCCAATAACCTTCATTCTCTTGTATGTAAGGCTTTCTTGGAAAACTGATGACTAATGATTTGTTTAAGTCAACAATGTCTGCACATGCAAACGACTCCATACAGACAAACTTCACTTTAGACTCGCAATTATGATGCTTTTTGAAGAAGAACTCAAAATTAACATTCAAGTTTGAATCAAATAAACAGCCAAACCCAGAAAACAAATGAAAGGCAAACGAGCAGTAGCGACTTGATTTTGACAAGTTATTTTACACCAAGCCATGGCCTGTTAGCTCAGTTGGTCAGAGCGTGGTGCTAATAACGCCAAGGTCATGGTTTCGATCCCCATATGGGCCATTGCTATGTAGACACTCCAATAACATCCTGAGTAATTTGAGTTTGCCATCCTCATATGTGAATATTTGCTGTCTTGAGGTCCAATAACATCATTCTCTTGTATGTAAGGCTTTCTTGGATAAGTGATGATTTGTTTAAGTCAACAATGTCTGCACATGCAAAAGACTCCATTCAGACAAACTTCACTTTAGACTCGCAATTATGATGCTTCTTGAAGAACAACTCAAAATCAACATCCAAGTTTGAATCAAATAAACAGCCAAACCCAGAAAACAAATGAAAGGCAAACGAGCAGTAGCGACTTGATTTTGACAAGTTATTTTACACCAAACCATGGCCTGTTAGCTCAGTTGGTCAGAGCGTGGTGCTAATAACGCCAAGGTCATGGGTTCAATCCCCATATGGGCCATTGCTATGTAGTCACTCCAATAACATCCTGAGTAATTTGAGTTTGCCATCCTCATATGTGTATATTTGCTCTCTTGAGGTCCAATAACATCATTCTCTTGTATGTAAGGCTTTCTTGGATAAGTGATGATTTGTTTAAGTCAACAATGTCTGCACATGCAAAAGACTCCATTCAGACAAACTTCACTTTAGACTCGCAATTATGATGCTTCTTGAAGAACAACTCAAAATCAACATCAAAGTTTGAATCAAATAAACAGCAAAAGCCAGAAAACAAATGAAAGGCAAACGATACAGCAGTAGTAACTTGATTTTGACAAGTTATTTTGCACCAAGACATGGCCGGTTAGCTCAATTGGTCAGAGCATGGTGCTAATAACACCAAGGTCACGGGTTCGATCCCCATATGGGCCATAGCTATGTACACACCGCAAGAACACCCTGAGTCACTTGTGGTGGCCATCCTCAAATGTGTATATTTGGCTGTCTTGAGGTCCAATAACCATCATTCTCTTGTATGTAGGGCGTTCTTGGATAAGTAATGATTTGCTTAAGTCAACAATGTGGCAAAACACACCAAGGCAAACAACTCCATACAGACAAACTTCACTTTAGACTCGCAATTATGATGCTTTTTGAAGAACTCAAAATCAAAATCCGAGTTTGAATCAAATAAACAGTGAATGCCAGAAAAGCAATGTAATGCTTGATTTTGACAAGTTATTTTTCACTAAGACATGGCCTGTTAGCTCAGTTGTTCAGAGCATGGTGCTAATAACACCAAGGTCATGGGTTCGATCCCCATATGGGCCATGTCTTTATACAGACCAGTACAACTCTGTAAGGCCAGTTGAGTGGGCCATTCTCAAATGTGTATACCTTGATGTATTGAGGTTCAATAATCTTCACTCTCCAAGATAAAAGTTTTTCTTAGGATACTGATAACTAATGATTTGTTCAAGTCAACATTGTCTGATAAGGCAAATGACGACATACAGTCTAACTTCACTTTCAACTCAAATTTATGAGGCTTTTTGAAGAACAACCCAAAATCAACATCCAAGTTGGAGTCAAATAAATTTTGACTCAATTTTGAACAATTTTTCACTGCATCTTCACAGCGAGGCAAATGTCATGCTATTTTAGTTTTATGGTATCAGAAAAGTGTTAGTGCACAGAAGTGAGGTGCAATCAGGGGAGGTAGGTGAGGGAGTGCCTCCTTTGTCATCATGACAAGTATAATACTAACAATTATAGGAAAAATGTGTCCACTTGACCATCCTTTAAATTTGTTTTCTGTATGATTTTTAACATTTTTATGGTCAAAATTTCTACATTTCCTGTTCAAATACAGGAGAGAAGAGTGAAGTGAGGCAGCGATGAGCAACAACTTACCTGGTGGCGCTGTGCCACACACAATGAGCAGGTAGTCAGCCCACTGCTGTCTCTCTTTATTTCACCAATATACATATGTGATTACACATGTACCAAACATGCTAACTTTAACAGTCTGTCTATATAATGAATATGTTTGACAAATTTAGCCTTTCTAATTGGCCATTAATGCTTGTTAAAACACACGGGGGGGTGCAAAAAGATCTGTGCTGCGCTGATAGGGGCAACACTGAGCCCTTTAACACATAACGTGATCATCACTGCTCTTCTGCTGAAAACAAAGTGTCGGAGCTCAGATATCACTGTGTGTGTGAATCTGTGACACATCTGGAGTTTTTGAAAGCTTGAGACAGAACTTTGACACTATCTATGAGTTATTTCAGCATAACGCAGCAGGCTGACAGGCAGTGGAAGTAAAAACTCTAGTAGAGATGAGAGAAAATGGACATATTACAGAATTATGGAGAACAACAGTGTTCAGATGGAGGCTTGTTTGGATCATTTTATTGTTGAATATTTTAAGCACTAAAAGCTTTTTAAAGAATAAAATGTTTCATTCAGGGTCAACATTGAAATATAATCTTATATTTTCATATATTGTACATCAAACTTCCAGAGGAGGTGGTGCCTCACCAGTCGTGAATCCCACTGCAAGTCATTGGCGCACAGACACAGTAATGGACCAATACCCAGTGTTGGTTTCGGTATCAGAACATACCAAGTCTAAGTAAAACTTAACAGTTTGGAGAAATGTTTTAAGCAACATGGGGAGAAACTAACCTTGACATCAGGGAAGTATGTCTTGAGTGTGTTGGAGCTGGGGTAGCGTGTGTAGAAGAACATGAGCTTGGCTTTCTTCAGATGGCAGGGAGACAAGCCCTCCTGACTGTACACATAAGGCAAGTTAAGGAGAAACAGACACACTCGCACACACACAATCCTTTCAGATTTTCCTCCCAGAACAATAACAAAAAAGGATATCCCCCCAGCAGTCAGGTAGAGCTCTCCTCCATCCACCCCTCCCCCTCCTCTCATTCCCCCATCTCCCCTCACGCCTCGCTCCCTGTCCCTGCCACCATGGCGTGCCAGTGTTGGGTCTAGGTGCCCGAGCAAGGGGAGTGGAGGGAAGGATGGGTGAGAAGAGAACTCCAGGAATGGGTCAGAACTTAGATAGTCCTTGCGAGATGGGGCAAGGTGTGAGAGTTGAGGGTGAAGTGAGCGGGAGAAGAGCTGCTGCATGGAGTAGTGAAGCAATGGGAGGGGGAGAGGTGGGGGTGGAGGAGGGTGAGGAGCAGGGAAGGAGGATGAAGAAGAGGAGGAGGAGGAGGAGGATGGGTGGAAGGAGGAAGAGGAGGGATCTTTGGGTTGAGAAACTGGAGGTAAAAGGGAAGGGTGAGGAAGAGGCGGTGGACGAGGTAGAGAGGGGTGATGGAGGGGCAGGTTTGGGTGAGATGGGTTAAGGTTAGTCGAGAGGGGAGGTCCGAGAAGTGAGTAGGCCTTTCGGGCATCAGGTGGTCTGTGAACAGCCAATGGGGTTGCAAGATCTGATGGCTCAGAGCGAT
Source organism: Callopanchax toddi (assembly GCA_006937965.1). NCBI lineage: Eukaryota > Metazoa > Chordata > Actinopteri > Cyprinodontiformes > Nothobranchiidae > Callopanchax > Callopanchax toddi. Next base: position 377,913 of record SSNR01000199.1, read on the forward strand.
GTGGCGGTCCAGGAGGAAGGCTACCCCCATTGCTCAGCTTCTGAATCTGCTTATCCCTATCTCCATCCATCTTTCCTCTCATCGTTTCCTCCCCTCTTCCTTTTGTTAAAAGTCCCATCCAGCCTCCCCTCTCCTTCTCTCCATCATGTCCTGGATCAGATGGGTGAAAGGAGATGGCAGCAGGAGGAGAGGAAGGAGTGACATCAGTCATCTCCGTGTACAGACGAAGAACTCGATCAATGACTCGAGCCACAGCACTGCCCAGCTCTAGCTTCAGCGCCTGAGCAAACTTCTGTCCTCCCTCCTCACCTTCATCTTCAATCCCTCCATCCCAGTCTCCTCTCACCAGCCCTCCACAGTCCAACCACAAGCCAGATCCCTCAATCACACCCTGCAATGGTCCCCCTCCTTTTCTTCGTTCCATCCTCCTTTCTCTCTCTTTTTGCAGCTCTTCCTTTTGTTTGTGGAAGTTTTCAAAAGGGGAAGCAGAGAGGAGGGAAAATGATTCCTTCTCCATCTCTGCGCCCTCAACGTCCTCCTCATCGTACATCTCTCCTGTGATGAATTCCTCCTCCATCATCCCCTCATCTTGTCCACCTCCATCACTTCCACCACTGTTATCATTTTGTTGCTTCCTTTTTAATTCTTCTTTCTCCGCCATATTCTTTTCTCCAAAGGCCCTCCACACTTTCTCCTGCAGGGCCTGCAGTCTCTCTCTGGCCTCCTCCAGCTGTTCCTTCAGCTCCTCCCTCTCTCTTTTCCTCCCTTCACGCCTCTTTCCTCCCTCTTCTGCCTCTTTCTCCCTCTGTCGGCACTCTAGCTTCATCCTTTTCACTCTCAGGACGTCTTGCCTCCACTCGGCCATGAGCGCAGCATCACTGTGCCTCTTCTTTGCCTCCAACAGGTTGTCCTCTCCCTCCATCACTCCCTCCTCTTCTCCTTCCATCTCTTGCCCTATTTGTCCAGTTGTCACCCCATCATTTTCTTCTAAATTCCTGTCTTCTGTGTGCCTGTGCATGTTAGGGTTTGCTGATAGGGTCCCTCCGATCCTCCTGGGGCCTCCACCTGGCTGGAGGAGATGGTGGATGAGGGGGAAGCCTGGGGTTCTAAAGGCAGGAGCAGGGTGACCAGTAGGGAGGTCTGAAGAGGGGAGAATGAGAGGAAAAGTATGTATCTGGGGGGAGGAATCTTCAAAAAGCTCTATGGGTGAATCCATCACTGTAGAGAGACAGAGAAAGAGATAAACCATATTAAAAAGTTAAAGTTTATAACTGTTCATAACTTTGAACTCTGAACTATATTTTATTGGTTTGAAAAGAATTAGCAAAACATTTTTATAGGTGGTGATTGGTTTGTATCTCCTAAATGCTGGACTAAGATTAAACGTATCCAAATTCCAAACATTTTTTTTATTAGAACCCTTTTATACAAAGCAAGAAAAATATTAACATTGTTGATCTGCACTGTCCTGTAAAACAGACATTTGAAAAATGTTTTATTTTCAATGTCAATTTCAAAGAAATCTTATTGACCTTCAATGAATTAACGAAAAATCTCAAAACAAATTTCTAGACAGAAAATGTCTACAATAAAAAGATTTTTCTGGCATAATTTCAGTTACCTGCCCAAATACTGCTTACCTGGATGAGAATATGGTTACTTCAGTCACTCAGTAATAAGAGTCAGTGTCAATGTCCATGTAAAGAGCTACAAAATATAAAAAACAGAGTTAACACAAATGCAACTCATAGCTGAATTGACTTTCAACAGATTTCTAACACAAAGAACCACAGGAATCAGCCATGCTGCAGCTGCACCCAACGTCTGATGGAGGACAGAGAGAGAAAGGTTGTCAGCGCAGGTCAACAGCCTGGGGGCCTGGCTATGTGCTGCTGGGGCTCTGTGTAACATCTGGCTCATGATCTTTGCCTCATTCTCCTCTTTTAATTTATTTTATTTTATTTCTGGTACTCTCAAAGATGTATAGACCAGGATAGTAAAAATATCAAGTTACAGATATGGATGAAATAGTTTGTACTCAAATCCACCGCAGCTTTTCCATTGTGGTTTAAAAAACATTTCTCAAAAACAAACTAATGAAACTTATCTTTGAATGCTTCATTTTTGCATCTATGAACAATAAGTGCTGATGTGATTTGTAAAAAAAAAAAGCTCCAGTTTTGTCCCATTTTGACTCAAGCAGCAAAGGATGTTGTGATCTGACACTGATGCACCTTGACCTTGGAGTTCCCTTCAATTCCCTTAATTCAAACCCTTCGATTTATTTTCAAATTTTGTCTTGCATTCATATTGAAGAAAGTTGGCTACAGTCCTATGGACCATAAACTTCTGAAAAATCTGCAGTTAGAGAAAAAGCAAGTTGTTTGGAGATGTTCTTCTAAAGCCTGATTTATACTTCTCCGACAGCACGTTTGCGCTCACACGTATTGACGGAGACGTTTTTGATTTTTACTTCTCCGTCAGCGTTGTGAAGCAATTCTCCACCAGGACAGCAGAGGGCGCATAACTTTTCTGCAGTAATGCCTCCGGTCGACCAAAGTTTGTTTATTTCAGCTCAGTAATGGCCGACAGAGAGCAAATTTTGATTGAGTTTGAACAGATTGATCTCGAGGAACAAACAATGTTGTTAAAAAGAATTAAACAGGAGTGAGGAGACAGCGGCGTCTGTTGAATGTCCGTCCGTTCGTTCAGTGAGGACGAGGCAGACAACGAGCGAAAATGTAGCTCTTGTTTAACCCTTTAGGGACACTGATGGATGATATAAATGTTCGTCCTTCGTCTGCCAGACGTTTCTCGAGCTGATCCATATCTGCTTTCGCGAGATTCAACTATTACTACTCTGTTGATAGCGGCATGAAGCCGGAAATGATCACGGGGTGTTGAGCCGACGAATCACAGGCATGCGTTGTCCGTCGCTTTCGACGTATAGTTAGAATTTTGGGCATGTCTCCGTCAGCCTCTGCGAGCATGTCGTAGAGAGCTTGCGTCGACGCATAATGGCGTTACGTGTCTCCGTAACGACGCAGATGGAGAAGTATAAATCAAGCTTAATCTTTAGCTGTTTGGAGATGGTCTTCTAGTCTTTAGTTGTTTGGAGATGGTCTTCTAGTCTTTAGTTGTTTGGAGATGGTCTTCTAGTCTTTAGTTGTTTGGAGATGGTCTTCTAGTCTTTAGTTGTTTGGAGATGGTCTTCTAGTCTTTAGTTGTTTGGAGATGGTCTTCTAGTCTTTAGTTGTTTGGAGATGGTCTTCCAGCCTTTAGTTGTTTGGAGATGGTCTTCTAGTCTTTAGTTGTTTGGAGATGGTCTTCTAGCCTTTAGTTGTTTGGAGATGGTCTTCTAGTCTTTAGCTGTTTGGAGATAGGCTTTTAGCTTTTAAGTTTTTGGAAATGGTCTTCTAGCCTTTAGCTGTTTGGAGATGGTCTTCTAGCCTTTCAACTCCTCACAGACAAAATTTTAAAGTAGTGTCATTTTTGTCCAGGCCAGTTTTATAAGTTAGTTATTCTGGTGAATCACAATTCAAAAGCAATGTCTGATTATGCCAGCTGTTTGATCCATGTCTATACAGTACATGCCTGAATATGAGGACACTGTGAAATTTTTCAAAAACATTCTTAGATAAATTATTTGAATGTTGTAACAATTCTAGTGGGCAATTTTAAACCACCTTTCTGGAAAAGCATGTAAAATAAAGAATTTTTAAAAACGAAAAAAACAAGGATCATATAGAACAATACAGCTCGCTACATCAAGCTCACATCTTTGTTTTTTAGTAACCTCACCTCTTTCCTGGTGCCCCTTTTCCTTCCTCTCTATTCCTCTCTGATCCTCTCTTCCTCCCCTTTTTCTGTTATCAGTCCGGGCAGGTTGTTAAGCACTGTTTGATCAGAGTGTTTACCGTCACACACTTTCACCCAAAAAAAAGGAAAGAGGCTTGAGAGAAGACTAACAATGGTCAACTGTCCTTGTGGATTAAAATGTAGCGAGTCTGTGTGAAAGTGTGTGTGTGTGTGTGTGCGTGCGTGTCTGTGTGTGTGTGTGTGTGTGTGAACGTAGTCCTAACACCATTAATCCACTTCAGATGGTTCTAGTATGCAGAAAGATGAACAGATGATTAACAAACTGATGTATGCACAAGCTGAGAGTCAAAAGGTGAACGAGATAGATGATAGATAGATAGATAGATAGATAGATAGATAGATAGATAGATAGATAGATAGATAGATAGATAGATAGATAGATAGATAGATAGATAGATAGATAGATAGATAGATAGATAGATAGATAGATAGATAGATAGATACATAGATAGATAGATAGATAGATAGATAGATGATAGATAGATAGATAGATAGATAGATAGATAGATAGATAGATAGATAGATAGATAGATGATAGATAGATAGATGATAGATAGATAGATAGATAGATAGATAGATAGATGTTACCCTGTTGCAACATGATGAGAATAATCCTCCTATAAATAGCTAAATATCAATTATTCAAATGCCCTCTCCTCTCCACTATAATGCAGCCCAGATGGCAGGCCGACCAATGCGCTTATTTCAGGGACAGATTAGCTTTTCAAAGCCAGAGAAAAGCTGCACAAAATATGAGCACTGAGCAATGAAATTGAAAGCTATTAACCACTAGATTAGGCTTAAGAATGGTGCTCTGGTCTGCAGGAGCTGTCCAATGGATGACTGACAAAAAAGGAGGAAAAATGGGCATTTATTAACACACCTAACTCACAAATAACAAATACTACAATACAAGGGTGTTCTTTAATCAAACATTTAAACAAACAAACAAAAAACTGTTAGTTAACGCTTTTGTTGGTTAAATTTTTTTTAAATGCACACATTTTAAATGCATTTTCCACTTACCATACAAGCAATATTGGTTCTTTGAAAAAGTGGCTGAAAACGCATTTATTCAGATTTGTGCTGTATGATTTCATGTTTTTAATCTGTATTAACTTTGCTTTTATGCCCTTCTTTTTTTATCTTTTGAGTTTTATTTGTTTTACAGTTTTTAAATTGTGAAGCCCTTTGTGGTTTTTATCCCGTGAATGGTGCTATGTAAAGTTTACTTAAAATATTACATTTTAAACACAATTATAAAAAAATATAAATGATCATTTATATGTAAACATTTATTGTAATTCAGATTAAATAGCACATGTGGTTTTCTATCAATTTATTTATTTTGAGGCTTTTTCAAGCCTCCTCGTGGCAACATCTGCCGGCTCTGCCACGCGAGAGGAATCCGCTTTCTGACGCACGAGCTGTCAGTTCATTTGTGTAGAGAGAGAGCGCGCGCGCCCGCGTCTCGTCCTGTCACTAATTGGCATTGGCGAGGACTAATGTCGCATAATGAAAAACAAGATAAACAGAGATAGAGAGAGGGGGGGAGAGGGGGCAGTTCAGGACAGAGCCGACGCTGAGTTTTAAATTTAGAAATGAACTCACTCGGAGTCTCGGTGAGGAGCTCCAGCGGTGTCCGCTCCCAGAACCTTTCCCCTCCGGAGCCCGTCGCTGTTATTAGGCTATCTAATTTTTTAAAAATTCTTATTAATTCTCGCCTTCACCGGACACTTCCTCCTCGGACGGGTTTCCGGTTTTCCTCCTCTCTCGCTGCCCTGCTCCGTTAACTCCTAACAGTTTACTCTCACTCACCTAAACGCTCCCTGTCGTTGTTCGGTCTCTGTTGTTTTCCTTCCTCGTCAGTCCATCTATGTTTGGCTGGCATCAACCCTCACGCGCTGCTCCCTGTGTGGAGTGGCGCGCGGTGGGCGGGCGCGCGGGCTCCAGAGCTGTCCACTTGACGGTCCGGTCCCTCCCATGTTGGCATGACCCCCAGTATGTCCCAACACACACACACACACACACACACACACACACACACACACACACGACTCTCAATCTTCTTCAGAGTCCTGTTCAGGCTAATTAACTACATTTGAATAGTTTATAATGAGGTTATAAACAATTATTGATCATGCCTCTTACACGTGAAGATGGGAAGTGCACCTGAAGAGCTGCTCCCAGTTCCTCTGGAGAGCTGAAACTGCACCAGGACAGACTTTCTCACACACTGTAATGCATACATTCACCTCAGAAAGTCGTTCATTAACAGAATGATCTCACCACAGGAATCCTCTCTATGAGATCCATCACTGGGACAAATAAAGAACAACAGTACCTCCATCCAGTGTGCTTTGTTTATTCATTCATGTTATTAGAACATTAAAAATTAAATAGATTAACATTAAAAATCAACAGAAATTGTTGTTTTTATTGGTTGGTAAAATTAGTTTGGCAGAAAGAACTCGTGAACACCTTGCTTGATTATGGGATAAAATCATGGTCAGGATTATTTTTGTTATAATTAAAGTGACACAACCCTATGTGTTTGATTTGTTTATTTACAGTGAAAACATACAGAGTACACCATCAGACTATTTGTCAGTTTGATTATACAATATTCATTTAAATTCATATCTGAAGACACAGCAAAATCGGATGTGTTAATTTGACACCTATAGTGTTAAACTTAACACTATGCTGGTGTTTATATAAATCTCACGGCCCAGTGTTAAATTTACACTTTGAGTAGTGTTAATATTTTAACCCTATCACAGTGTTAAATTTTAACACACAGTGTTATTTTGTGATACTTTATAGTATTTTTTTAACACTTAACCAAGTTAAAATACTTTTTTTAAACTCATGAGAGTGCGTTACTAACTCAAAATAGTGTTCTTTTAACTCACTTTTAGTGTTAATTTAACACATTAAAATGTACTTATCACACAATTTTGCTATTCATTTTCACTTTTGTTATTAGTTTTCTTACATTTTATTCCCTTTCACTATAAGTTATATTATAAGACATTGCAGAAACACAGACCCATATTTTTACCAACATCTATGCATCCAAACTGATATAAAATTATGTACTATGTAAGAAGATGTAAGGTGCAACAAATCATGAAAACAATATCTTTGAACTGTTTATTAAAACAATTCCAAGCACCATTAACAATTGGACTGACCAACATTTGCACACTTATAACATAAATAATGGTACAATATATAGGTTCTCATTTCCACCATAAGCATTTTGTAAATCAAAGGGCCTATGAATGACAAGACTGTTTACATTGATAACAATAATTTCATCACTTTCAAACACTTGATAAGCATGAAAATGCTCAATGAAATGGTCAACTACAAGCTTGTCCATTAGAAAATAGATCTCACTGACTACAAGTATCTTTTTGATTTTGCAAAACATAGGCATTTCATGTTTAACTTCACTGCAGATAGCAAGTCCTTGCCGGTACTCTGTTCCACTCATCTTAACCCACTTAGTAGAAAAAATGTCATTTGATACATGCAATTCTCTTGTGAATATTTCTTTATAGTCATTGTTCACATTAAATGATTTCATGGGTCCATATAGAGTTTGAAAAAAAAGTTGTTTAAATATATTTCACCTTATGTTTAGAAATGCAAACTTAAAATTACTGATATAGACTCAGAGCATTTTAAAGGACTTAGAGGCAGATATAGATGTCATTTAATTTAGACAATAATGTTAATTTTAAAAAGAGCTCTAATTAGCACTTAAGGCAAAGATGAGAAATGTTCTATTTGTATCTAATCTGATGAATATTGTTCTAATTGTGCCATCAACATGTTACTAATGCATCACGGTTCAAAAGTCTTAAACCAATAATTTCATTATGGTTTGCCTGCAAAGAAACATATTTTCTTGCAATCTTTTACAGGCCTTCTGGACACGATGGCCTTCTGGAGCTCATTAAACATTTTTATATTGAACTTTGACCACTTTTCATTCAGTTTCCACACAGTCTCATTGGATGTGTGTGACAAACATCAGTGAATAGGTCTAAAAATAGAAGTGTCAGGGCTAAAAAGAAACACAAAACTAAAGGAACAGGCTGTAAAAGAACGTTATGTTTCTACGAAACAATAAAAATGCAGCAATGACTTGTCACAGTGCCTGAGAGGCCTCATCCTGAAGCTCCAATCATAACGTGATTCTTTAAATTGAACATCTACTGTATATTTTGTCACAATTAGCTCCTCATACCAATAAAAATGTGATCGCTGCTTTGTCATTTATTTAGGAAGTTATATATTTAAAATAATTTTTAAATTAAATCTAAATGTATAAAGTTAAAGCTAAATAAAAGTGTGGTCTTAAAATAAATATTCAGCAAACAAGCAAATTCAGACCAAAGTAAAACTTAAGGTGAGGGTTAGGGTTAGCGTTCCTAACGTGTCATGGTGCCTCAGATAGTAAGGTTTTGAGTTAAATCATTTTCTGTCTGTGTTCATCCTGTAAACTGATGTTGAATGGGGTCACTTACCATCAAAGGGGCTCTGAGATGTAAGATGGGGATATTTTCACTGTGCTTTTATTTTGGTAGGCTACCTACATTTTACAGCAGTCTAGTTTTTAATGGTATAAATTTATTATAAACCCAGTACATAAAGTATTTAGATTGCATTCAAATGATTTAGATTTAACTTTATACATTTGGATTTTATAATTACATTTAACATTGTATATTTAACTTTATATATTTATACAGCAATATTTTGAAGATAAATGTAGTAAAGTAATGTTTTTGACTCATGTGTTTGGTTTTAGTTTTTGTCCTGATTGTGTTCCCAGTTCATGCTCTTATGTTTTATCTTGTCATGTTTAGTTGTCAGGTTTATGTTTTGGGTCCATCCTTCACAGGTGTGTCTTGTCTGATCGCACCTCCCTGGTCAGTCCCTCACAGGTGCTCCTCATTCCCTCTAATTACCCAGTTCTTATAAATCTTTTTATTTTTATCTGACGTCTCCTGCTCCTGTCCTCCACCACCTCACGTCACTGGTCATCATTTTGACCAAACATGTGCAGACTTACAGAAACAAAGTGTGCTTTGGAAACCAAAACAAACACTTTGTCTTCCTTCCCCCTTCCAAACTCTTCCGTACCACCTGGAACTTCGTCATAACAAAAGTTCCTCCTTTTCCATTCTCATAACTGCTCTGAAGCTACAGACACCCTAAAGAAAGGCATGCTTTTTAATAAAAGCATTTCTCTTTCTTTACAGACTTTGATGACAAATGCACATCAATTGCGTACCTAAGGTGTGTTGAATCAAATTCATTGCTTTGAAAGTTAAATCAAAATAATTGATTATTGTTGAAATACATTATTTTACATCTTAAATACATCAAATAACTCTAATTGATGATCTAATCATGTTTTATTATCAGTCATGTTTCATAATAATACCTGTTAAAGCAAATAGAACAAATTTTAGTTTAAGTTTTTTGGTGACAAGCTGCTAGCAATTACATTAGCTAGCTAGTTAGCTAGTACTTTATTAGCTAAAGATTCCATTTAAACTGGTCACTTTGCTATAAGTCGTGTTATGTGTCAATACAACACTGGCTCATTACTTGAGTTTGGAGTATTTTTATCCTTGATTGATTAATGGGTTAAAGGTTATATTTAACAATCAGTGATCTTCCAAAAACGGTCAGATATTAAAGCAACAAGTGGTCAAATAATAAACCTTTGAAAGGCTTTCAGAAACCCTAAATCAGTTGATCAGAAAATCATTTATGCCTTAAATGATGACATCTTCAGCGCTCCGTGAGGTTTACATCTTAAATCATGGTTTTGCTGATGAATTAATAAATGGCACAAAGTTTTTTCGTGCATAATAGTGAATAGAAGCAGTGGTAAATGTTGAGTGGGGACGAAGCCTTGTTGGGGATCAGTGGTAGGTCTCCAGGTTTGAGAAAAATGAAAAATAGACTAAATAGACTAAACAGCAGTGGCAGTTTCCGAGGCAAAATCTCGAGCGTGGGAGGAGTTCGGCGAGACCATGGAGAAAGACTATCGATCGGCTCCAAAAAGGTTCTGGCAAACCATCCGACGCCTCAGGGGAGGAAGGCGGCAACTCGCTCACACTGTTTACAGTGGGGACGGGGAGCTGCTGACATCAACTGGGGCTATAGTCGGGCGGTGGAAGGAATACTTTGAGGAGCTCCTCAATCCCACCAACACGCATTCCTATGAGGAACCAGAGCTGGGAGACCTGGGGATGGACTGTCCAATCTCTGGGGCAGAAGTTGCTGAGGTAGTCAAAAAACTACGCAGTGGCGGAGCCCCGGGGGTGGATGAGATCCGACCTGGGTATCTGAAAGCTATGGATGTTGTAGGACTGTCGTGGTTGACACGTCTCTGCAACATTGCGTGGTCATCGGGGGCAGTCCCTGTTGAGTGGCAGACCGGGGTGGTGGTTCCCATTTTTAAGAAGGGGGACCAGAGGGTGTGTTCCAACTATAGGGGGATCACACTCCTCAGCCTTCCTGGAAAGGTCTACTCCAGGGTACTGGAGAGGAGGGTCCGGTCGATAGTTGAACCTCAGATAGAAGAGGAGCAATGTGGTTTTCGTCCTGGTCGTGGAACTGTGGACCAGCTCTTTACCCTCGCTAGGGTGATGGAGGGGTCATGGGAGTTTGCCCAACCAATCCACATGTGTTTTGTGGATTTGGAGAAGGCTTATGACCGTGTCCCAGGGACACCCTGTGGGGGGCGCTCCAGGAGTACGGGGTGGATGGTCTTTTGTTAAGGGCCATTCAGTCCCTGTACCAGAGGAGTGTGAGTCTGGTCCGCATAGCTGGCAGTAAGTCGGACCTGTTCCCAGTGAGGGTTGGACTCCGCCAGGGCTGCCCTTTGTCACCGGTCCTGTTCATAACCTTTATGGACAGGATTTCTAGGCGCAGCCGTGGTGTGGAGGGTGTTGAGTTTGGTGACAGGAGAATCTCGTCTCTGCTTTTTGCAGATGATGTGGTCCTCCTAGCTTCATCAGGCTCTGACCTACAGCTCTTGCTGGGGAGGTTCGCAGCCGAGTGTGAAGCGGCTGGGATGAGGATCAGCACCTCCAAGTCTGAGACCATGGTTCTCGGTCGGAAAAGGGTGGATTGCGAACTCCAGGTCGGGAGAGAGGTCCTGCCTCAAGTGGAGGAGTTCAAGTATCTCGGGGTCTTGTTCACGAGTGAGGGAAGGAGGGAGCGGGAGATCGACAGGCGGATTGGGGCAGCGTCTGCAGTGATGCGGACGCTGAACCGGTCTGTTGTGGTGAAGAAGGAGCTGAGCCGGAAAGCAAGGCTCTCGATTTACCGGTCGATCTACCTCCCAATCCTCACCTATGGTCATGAGCTCTGGGTAATGACCGAAAGAACGAGATCGCGGATACAAGCGGCCGAAATGAGTTTTCTCCGCAGGGTGGCCGGGCTCAGCCTTAGGGATAGGGTGAGGAGCTCGGACATTCGGGAGAGACTCGGAGTAGAACCGCTGCTCCTCCATGTCGAAAGGAGCCAGCTGAGGTGGTTCGGGCATCTTGTTAGGATTCCCCCTGGACGCCTCCCCAGGGAGGTGTTTCAGGCATGTCCTGCCGGCAGGAGGCCCCCGGGTCGACCCAGGACACGCTGGAGAAAATATATCTCTGGTTTGGCCCTGGAGCACCTTGGGATCCTGCCGGAGGAGCTGGTAGAAGTGGCTGGGGAGAAGACCGTCTGGAGCTCCCTAATTGGGATGCTGCCCCCGCGACCCGGACCCGGATAAGCGGAAGAAGACGAGACGAGACGAGACGAGACGAGACGAAGCCTTGTTGGGGATCAGTGGTAGGTCTCCAGGTTTGAGAAAAATGAAAAATAGACTAAATATAAATGTTTAGATGAAGTAAAAACATCCTCCTTGTTTTTCAATGCCTTTCTATTCACCCCTTCCCTTTTAACTGCCTTATCCGTGTTGCTTTTCTCATGCTGACACTGATTCCAGGAAAGCAGATGATTGAACTTCAGCTGCTCATTTTTACTAAAAATATAAACTCACAATAAAACTCTTCAGGGTCCCACTCGAGAGCCTTTCGTCATTTTGTCCCCATCTCTTATTCCTGTCTCTGAGGATTGTCCACCTTTTCTCACCAGGTTAGTGCGTCACCTGAGTAACATTACCCTTTCAGTCCCACCCCCTGCTTTTCCCTGTCTCATCTCATCTCTGTCTCTCTCTACTTCTGATTAAAAATGGTTATGCACTGAGCGAAAGGTCGCAGTTGTTATGGAAACAAGACTGGTAACAAAAGCTGGACACACGGGTACAGAAAGTGGGGAGAGATGGAGAGAAAAAAGAGGGAGACGTGTCTGAGTAAATATGCAGAGTGGAGGAGAGGGCAGGGGAAAAAGAGAAAGAGGGAGAGGTCTGAATAAATAAAAACATATGCAGAGTGGAGGAGGGAAAGAGGCAGCGGGGGTCACGAAATGATGGCTCCATCTGCAATAATAAATAACAAAGTATAATACTGGGTTTGATCATTCTAGGAAGCAGATCGAGGAACAAAGGTGCGTATTCATGTGGACAGTAGGAGAATGCAGCGGGTAATAAGTACCGCGCAGACGGGAGAATACTAAAAAGCTCAAATTGTGCACAGAAACGCCGACCAAAAAGCCTAAAATTGTGTATCAGTGTATGTATGTGAGTGGCTGCATATAATCTCTCCGAGGGCTCATATTATGTTAACCACTTAGACTAACATCAAACACACACACACACACACACACACACACATACACACACACACACTCACACACACTTCAGTAGAGGCATGGAGGTGCCAGCCATATAAATAGGATTTCCCACAGCGAGAGATATAAAGAGAAAGGGGCTGACAGAGAGAGAGCAAGAGGGAGAGGGGGAAAACAGATTAAAGGGCGAGGGGAAAGATGGGTGAGAGAGACAGAAAACAGGAGGGGGTGAGGACAAATAGACATGAAAGGATCAATAAACGGCATAAAGTGTATGTTCATTGATTTACTCATAGTACATGGAGGGGGGGAGGATATAAAGGGAGGATAAAACGCCAGAAGCTGAGAGGTGCAGAAAGTTGGATTAGGAGGCAGGAAAGGACATCACATCTAGTATCATCAATACTTTCAATTAAACAGTTAATCAGGTGGATATTTTCAGCATCAAAGTCACCTAATAAACAGACCGGTCTCATTGTTTAGTCTAAAACAGCTGATAAAACACAGTTTGTAAAGTTGATAGAGGATTTAGGACAACTTGTTTTCCCTTTCAACTCCTATTACCTCTTAAAGTTGATCTAGAAGAATTTCCTGAGCTGGTTTTGTAATGCGTGACGCATTCATAGAAACCAAAACACATTAAACATCTACAGCTTTGGAATGCTATAATGAGGTGAAAAAACAGACACATTTTACTTGAAAAAGATGTTAAAATGCTGTATTTTCTTTATTAAAGTACAATTACATTTAATTATAAGGTTTTTTTATTCCACATGTTGTAACGACAACAGGAAAAACACTTGTGGTAACACTTATTTACAAGAAAAAACAAAACAATTTAAATCCTTCAAATAAATTGACATTTAATTTTTAAGTTACATTTGATTTTTTTTTATTTTATAAATTTAGAAGCAAACGTTGACTCTTTTTTTGAGGGGTAATGATGGAGTATGACATGAAAAGCTGCTTAAATGGGGATCATCACTAATCTGAGTGTACCATTATTCTTTGACAGCTGGGGAAACTTTGTTTAATTTCCTAGTTTTTGACGAGGTACCCTGTGCATTATTTACAAAGCTGTAAAAAACACTTTTTTTTACCCCTTATAGATTTATTCTGTTTTTGCTGGCTTTGAGTTATCACACTTAAAGGTCAGCAAACAAATTTCACACTCAGACAAAGATAGCATGAGTAAATATGAACTGCAGTTTTCTAACATTTTCATTGTTTAAGGGGAAAAGGCTATTCAAACCAACATGGCCCTGTGTGAAAAGGTTCTTGTCCCCTAAATTTAACAACAGGTTCCTCCTGATGACTACAACCCGGTGTTTATGATAACTAGTAATGAGTCCTTCATGTTGCTGTGGAGGAATTTTCTCCTTCTAGTTTGTCCAGGATTGTTTTCTAGCATTATTGGTTTGTTTAAGGTCAAAGGTCAGACATTCTCCTTCAGGATTTCCTGGTAGACAGCAGATTTTATGGCCCCATCCATTACAGCCAGTGGTCCAGGTCCTGAAGCACAAAACAGCCCCAGATCATCACTACCACCACCATGTCTGACTGTTGGGATGATGATGTTTTTAGGAAATACTCCAGATGGAACGGGACACACACCTTCTAGTTATACTTTTGTCTCATCAGTGGACAGAATGTTTTCCCAAAAGTCTCAGGGATCACCAAGATGTCATTTTGCAAACGTGAGGCAGGTCTTTGTGTTGTTTTTGGTCAGGAGAGATTGTGGCCTTGGAACTCTCATATGGATGACATTTTTATCTATTTCCAATATTATTGCTGAATCATGACCTCTGACCTTAACCTAAACCAAGCCCAAGGTCCTTTACATGTTGTTCTGGTTTTTGTTTTTGTCCTTTAATTTTTTTTATAACAGCATTCTTCATGCTGTCAAACATACAGTATTCTATTAAAGTGGTTTCCTAATTAAAATGATGCAGGTTAGATGGAGCATGGAGACATCTGGATCTTCCCTCGTATCTAATGAGGTCAGACAAGGTGGGATTTTATCACCTGATCTCTATCATCTGTATCTAGACGATCATATGCAAGACTGGTTTTACGATGAGAGGCTGTCTTGTTAATCAGTTTATGCATGCTGATGGATGACCTGGTCATTTTATCCCCTTACAGTGATGGTTTGCAGCAACTGCTAGAATTTGTGCAAGTTATGGAGTCCAATAAGATTTTCTCTTTAATCCCCAAAAGATTTTTGTTATGATTGCTGCAACTAAGGAGGATCAGAAGATATAATGTCCATCTTTTATCTAGCAGACCAGGTGTTAGGTGTGGTGAGGAAAGTGAAGTTTTTAGGTCATGTGATAAGGAATAATCTCTGTGATGATGATGATGATGATGATGATGATGATGATGATGATGTGCATGTGCAATGTTTAAATAGTGAAATGTCCCAGTCATTGATGTGGAGGTGGTGTGACATAATACTTGTAGTAGAATCAGCCATGAGACAGCGTTTTTTATTTTATTTTATTTTATTTCCTTCTAGCTCCAAATTGTGAGCTGTTTATTAACCTCCTGTGGACATTGGCTTTTTGCGATACACTTATTTTTACTCTGTTGAGTACCAAAAAAATCTTGGTAAAAATTAAAAATGCACAAATCTGAAATAATTTGACCAAAATGGCTTCAATATAGATCTTAGTTTGAAATTGTGCAATGAACTGCAGCAGCAGATATTAAACCCTTCAACGAGGGCTGGGCCTTTCATTTTAAAGGCACACTATGTAACTTTTTCATATTTTTAACTCATTTCCTTGACCCATTGTGTGCTAATATGACCCTTTACCAGTGGCATCATATGTTAGGTGGGGCACAACTCAAATATATAACTGTAGCACAAACTTCCACATTAGAAATTCAATTTAATCTAAATCTAATTTAAGAAAACAACCATTTTATACATGAAACTGCAAATAAAGGTTCACTCACCAGCGTTGTTCATTTCTTTAAAAGAAAAGATGAAAATCATTTTTAAAAATCTACTTCGAATTGTCTTTTTGTCCTGGTAACAAACTAGCTAAACAACACTAGACTGAGAAGCTCTGCTTTCCCGCAGAACATGAAGGCAACGTCACGTGTGATATTCCAGTGTTTTAATTGGATGGTCTGCGTTTGGGGCCCAGCGCTTCGTGCCCCGTGTGTGTCTATTGAGAGCGTGTTGCGCATGCGCACAGTGATTTTCAGATGCTCGTCTTTTAGACAGGCTGTGAGGGGCTGGCCCATTTGCCAGGATTTCAAGAGGATTTAACCTCCTTAGCTTGTCAGTATCAAAGCAAAGACTTAGATATGATTACACAGATATTTATAACAGAATATCGTAGTAACAGAATGGGTTTTTATGCAGTATTAGGCCGCGTCTCAATACTTGCACTTCCACCCTTGCGCGTTCCCTCAGTTGCGCGTTCCCGCGGAGGTGCGCAAGTGCTTAGGGTGTCTCGATTCTCCTGGCCGTAGAATCCGGACCTTGGCCCCGCCCCCTTTCCCACCCTTGCTACGCACTTCGCCGAAGTCCGCATGGGTGCACACTTCAGCGAAGGGTATTACCCATAATACCAAGTGCACTTCACTGAAGAACGTAGGGTGGAAGTGTGAGTATTGAGACGGGGCCTTAGTCTAAAAACGAACTATTCTTTCCCACTGATCCCCACAGCGCCATCTGGTGGCTGGTGGGGCCGTGACCCACCGGCCCTACATGACGCGACGCCACTGCCCTTTACAGGGTTCATGAAAAGTCACTCAGCTCCATCTGCTGCTTGTGTCCAGGATACCACGTTTGCAACTTCTGAGTCTCCGGTCCAGTGCCCTGAAGTCTCACAAAGTCACCTCGCGAGGGTTAGGCTAACCCAGTGTGGCTAGCTGTTATTCTACAGTAGTGCCATAGTGTTTTTAGCTCATGATTCCGGCTTCTTCTTTTTTATCTCTCCCTGCTTGAACACAGCTGGTTTCTTTGAACGAGTGATGAACCGCTCCAGTAGAAAGCAATGAAGGCTGAGGAGACATTTCAACAGTTAGATTTAGGCGTTTCTGAGCAAAGACAATGCTAACGTTTTTATGACAGTGGCTTAAAACGGACACCAGGGGGTGCTAAAAACAATCCAAAACTGCAATGTATGCCTTTAATATAGATCTCATTTGTTCAAGTTAGAATTTTACTTGATTTTTTTGTGTTTTTGTAAACAAACAGAACAGTATATTTCTGCCTCTAGGGGTTTGCCATCTGATTAAAGTCCACAGAACCAAAGATGTCATTCTGAGCTGTTCAACACTCGTCACAACAACTGGGCGATGATAGTTTAAATGGCGGAGAGACCCCTTCAATTTGCAAAGTGTGTCGGGATGCTTTGGACGAGACGCTCTTCATTTAATATTCCGGCCAGAGAGACCCTGAGAGACTGATGACATATGTCAAGACAGGCAGAGATTGATTGTGAGAGAGAGACAGGCTGGAATAGAGGCCGACAGAAAATAGACAATGAATGTGTTTATGTGTGTGTGACAGGGAGACTAGAGGGGGGGGGGGGGAGTATGTGAGACAGAAGTGTGCTCAAATAGCTGTGGGCAAGGTGACAGAGAGAAACGAATGGACAGTGAGGGATAACAAGCTCATAGAGGGGTTGTGAGAGAGAGAGAGAGAGAGAGAGAGAGAGAGAGAGAGAGAGAGAGAGGGAGGGAGGGGAGGATGAAAACAGAGAAGAAGTTGAGAAAGCTCAAACAAAAACAAGAAGAAAGCAGGTGTTCTGTTTGGTTTAACCCATTTGTGTCTCGGAGCCTGCGTGCATCCATTAGTGTGTTTCTGTGCGAGGGACTCACGCGTGGAGTGGGTCTACTGGAGCGCGTTTAAGTGTGTGTTTGGTCAGAGGTTGGAGAAGCAGTTTTTGTAGCCGGTAGGACTCACACACACTCGTGTTCACCCACACAGGCTGCAAATCCCGTTTTTGGCGCACGCACACACCAAACAGCTGCCCTTCGTGTCATACATGCACACTTAATGCACCATGTGTGGCACTAAATTATGCACAAATACACACATCTCTTTCTTTTGATCTCTCGTGATAACACACACTCACACACACACACACACACACACACACACACACACACACACACACACACACACACACACACACACACATAGGAGGAAGCTATTATGCTCTCAGGCTGGAGTGTTTGGATGGTATAATTGCAGTGACCAGTGAGGAGAAAGAGACAGAGGGAGGGATGGATAGAGGGATGATGATGGAGGGAGGGAGAGAAAGAGAGGAGAGCGCTCTCAGCATGCTAATGTTGCGAGGCTGTACCCCCCTCCTCTGATTTCAAACCTCCCTCCCTGCCTCCCTTTGTCTCCTCCCATCCATCCCACATCCCTTGCTTTTTATTCACAGGTGGAGCACTAGATTGAAGGGGGGATTGAAAGGTAGAGAGGTGGAGAGATGAGAGGAAAAGAGGGATACATGACAGGATGGAGCTATGTTATCTCTCGCTTTCTCTTTCAATCCCTCCATCCACTTCAAGCGCCCCACAATGGTCAAAACAAAGCAAGAGGCAGAGTTAGAGGAAGAGGGAGGGTCTGATGTTTTCCATCCGTTTAACAATAGAAGGATCATCTCCGTTTATCCTCTAATCTCATCCCTTTCTTTTCCCTCTCCTCTGTTACCTCTCATTCCCTGCGACCCCTTGTTTTCACATAGAACAAGGGGTCGCCTTTTCCTCTCACCGGCCTCCTTTTTTTTTTTGGTCACCCCTCCATCTGTTTCCAGTCCTCCATTCAACCCTCTCTCCTCTCCAGAGAAGGGATTCTGCTGTTTGGTGATTATTTTCTCTTTTCTGCATCCCTCTCTTTGTTTTGCAAACCAAACACCATCCATCCATGTTAAATCTGGACAGCAAAAATAACTCAGCTGCTTCAGGAAGGCAAATGTTTAAAAAGTCAGAAAAAAAAATCATGTTTATGTAGGCTCCATATCCAGAACTGTGCATAAGTCTTGAGTCATCCCTCATTTATTAATGTTTTGTTTGACTTTAAGGAGGTCTTGATCAGTGTTTTTCAGACTTCCTGAAGTGTTTGCCTTGTGGTTGCATTACCTGATCATTTTTACGTTTGCTTGATTGTTCGGAAATAAGAAAAACTCGTGAACTTACTGTAATAATCAGTGTGTCTAAATATATGAGACTAGCTGCTAAGATACTGCTAGTTTGTCTCAATGACATAATTTATTCCAATTTCCTATACTGTTTATTATTGTTTTATTTATTTTTTTTAGATTCATGCTTTTAATGTTGGTCAATTGTCCTCATTTTTAGGCACAATATTCTGTCATGGTCAGAAGAACAGGATTGGAAAGGAGCAAAAAAATATATCAAAAGACCTTCAGAAAACATGAAGAAAAAATGATAATAAAACCGTAAAGGATTACAGTGAAGTCTGGCTGCTTGGAAGTGATTAACAGGTGAACTGTGTATAAAATAATCATGTGTTTACTTTAGTAAGTAAGTAAAGTTTATTTCTATAGCACCTTTCACAAAACATCAAAATTAAAATATGAATAAAAAACAAAAGATAATTTAAAATACTTTTAAGAAAATAAAGATCATAAAGGCAAGTGAGACAATAACAATAAAACATAAATAATCGTAATAAACTGAATAAATATCATTAAAAAACACAAGGATCATAAAATTAATGAATAACAACGGAAAACAAACAAAAGATTGAAGTAAAATCAACTTTAATACATCTTGTACCTGCAGCTCTATTCTAGTGTATTTTCAAGCATGGATGAAATCTAATGATCCCTATTAACAGCTGTTGGATAATAAACAAATCAGAGTGATAATAAAGTCTGGGCTAAGTTAGTATCACATTAACTCTGCAGCACTGAACACATTTACAGTTTTTTACGATTGTTTACCCACTAAAATGAAAATTTCCACACAATTTTCAAGCAGTTTACTCCAATGAGCAAAATGCCTCCACAGGTTTGCACAACACTACACACAATGTCTGCTTCACTATTCTCGCAAAACGTACACACAGTGGTTTTAAAAATGTAACACACATTTTCATAGCTTAGACACAAATAAGGATTGTGAAATTACGTCGTTACAAAACCCCGGATTGGCAACATGAACGAACTGGAAAACCACATCCACCAGGCGTGGAAACACACGTGCAAATTTGAAAACGCAGCATTCAGATGTGTTATAAAAGTATAAGATAAGATTTTAAAAAGTGTTTGTACTTCACGCAGTAAGTTGTACTTGTCTACAGATTGTATTTGTTTTATTGATTTCACTGTTGGTTCATACTGTAACTGATTATGGTCAGAAATGTTGTACGTATTTAAATAAATACTTTACGGTTTTTCTCAGTCACTTTGGTGCATTTATCACAACAGAATTAAAGTTTGCACAACAGTTAGTGCAACCTTCACAACATGTAGTCATTTAGGCTCAACCTAGTGTCAGCTTCCTGTTCATTTCATCCAGTGGGAGCTGTTTTTGGACATGAAGTGATTGAGTTAGTACAAATATCTGCAAAATGATCACTTTTCACTTGCTTTTATCATGTCTGTCAAAATGAACTCTACTCTACTTGAATAGCTAATCATGTTGTCAAACATTTTGTATCATCCAGTTTCAAAATCTTTTTAATTTTTCCATGAAAATGTCCATAAATAACTTTTCTGTGTGTGAACATTTGTTGCTACCAGTGAGACCAGTCTGCTGTGGTCAGCCAGTGGTTTGCAGCACATGACAGGATGCTGGTGGAGCATCTTCCTCCCTTACTCTCCATTCCTAAATCTGATTGTGGAGTTTTTCTCTTCCTGGAGGTGGAAGGTAAATGACCACGTCCACATACCCAAATGACCCTGAGAGCAGTCATGGATGCAGCTTGTGATGACATCACAGCAGAGTCCTGCAGAGGGTGGATTCAGCATTCAAGAAGAAACTTTCCTCAGTGCATTGACAGAGCTGACATTCACTGTGATGTAGATGGAAATGTGTCCAGGCAGACGGAGCGTCTAGATGTCCATGACTGATCTGCAGCACCGTCTGGTTTACAGGATCTTCAGTTTCTAAACTACTACAGTCTGGTTTACTGAGACAAAGGGAGCTTATTCTTTGTAAATGTTTTTCTTTCAGTTGCACAATGCTGTGAAAAGTTGTAAAAATACAGTATAAAGTAAAGTGTATATTCAGTGTCTTGATCTTTTACTTCTAGTTTCCTAAATGCCGTGATATGTAACACTGTCTGGACTTTACATTGGGCAGCACTTCCAGAGTCATCTGTCTCAATGAAAACATGACTAAACCATGTGACTGTTGTTTATACGATGCTGGAGTCAGAACTTGTCATTTTGACAACACTGACACTTTCATTGACATAAAGACTTGCTTTTGAAGAACAAAAGATCCATTTTGATTAAGAGACTTGCTTTTGCAGCATGCACTACCCATTCTGAGAAAGTGACTTGCTTTTGCAGGTTATCTATCATGTTTTGCAGTTTTGTTTTGAGAAACGTCTTAGCAGTGGTGCAAACTTTAATTCTGTTGTGAGAAATGCGCCTAAGCTATTGAGAAAAACTGTAAACAGTGTATTCTGTCAACAACTGTTGAAACTGGGTTTTGCAGTTCTCAACCAGTAGGGGGCGCTGTTAGCCTTTGGATAATACCCCATCTTGGACTGTAGATACTCCTCGTTCTGTTCTTAAAGACAGATAAATGTGTTTTTCTCTTAAGCTGAGCACTTTGTAGACAGTGCTGTGTAAATTAGGTTAAACTATAGTGAATTTTTTCTTTTTACTAAGTTTTCTACTTAACTTTTCTTTCTCAGCAATTAAAAATCAGCTGCTTGTTTTGTTATACAGTTTTTTACGAATGTTTACACACAATTTTGAAAACTGGGTTTTTATTTTCAAAATGTAATTACAATTATCCAAACACCAAACTCATGTTGCATAATTCCTAGATTGTTTGCAAAGTGACACACTTCAGTCACAACGTACACACACATTTGTAAAAATGGTATCAGTTTAACCAACACAGTCCTCAATGATCAGACACCATCGCAGCCAGTTTCACTCTGATGTGATAAATTAAAAACACATTTGTAAAAAACTAATTTTAGAAAATAGCACGTGGCAGATTTTAGTCCAGACATTGACATGTGAGGGATCATTTAGATGGGAAAAAAAAGAAAATAGTGACAAACCCACAGCAGTCTTCATGAGATATAGGGAGAACAAATAGGTCTACTATAAACGTAAGCACTGCACAACACTGATGCTGCAAACACACTGTTTACAGTTTTTCTAAAAAGCTTAGGCGCATTTCTCACAACAGAATTAAAGTTTGCACCACTGCTAAGACGTTTCTCAAAACAAAACTGCAAAACATGATAGATAACCTGCAAAAGCAAGTCACTTTCTCAGAATGGGTAGTGCATGCTGCAAAAGCAAGTCTCTTAATCAAAATGGATCTTTTGTTCTTCAAAAGCAAGTCTTTATGTCAATGAAAGTGTCAGTGTTGTCAAAATGACAAGTTCTGACTCCAGCATCGTATAAACAACAGTCACATGGTTTAGTCATGTTTTCATTGAGACAGATGACTCTGGAAGTGCTGCCCAATGTAAAGTCCAGACAGTGTTACATATCACGGCATTTAGGAAACTAGAAGTAAAAGATCAAGACACTGAATATACACTTTACTTTATACTGTATTTTTACAACTTTTCACAGCATTGTGCAACTGAAAGAAAAACATTTACAAAGATAAGCTCCCTTTGTCTCAGTAAACCAGACTGTAGTAGTTTAGAAACTGAAGATCCTGTAAACCAGACGGTGCTGCAGATCAGTCATGGACATCTAGACGCTCCGTCTGCCTGGACACATTTCCATCTACATCACAGTGAATGTCAGCTCTGTCAATGCACAGAGGAAAGTTTCTTCTTGAATGCTGAATCCACCCTCTGCAGGACTCTGCTGTGATGTCATCACAAGCCGCATCCATGGCTGAGAAAAACTGTAAGTGTTAAGGCCTGACAACAATACACCAAAATATAATTTCCTCTCATGTTTGAACACTGTATAAAATGTAATCCAATCATAATCATCATCATTATACCTTATAGTTAGGTTGTAATTTTCCCTACAACCCATTTGTAAAAATAGGGAAGTGGTTAATTTAACCAACGTGTTGCGTCGCTTCTTCTTTCAGTAACGGTGTTCAGAGTTTAGAAACTACAGAGACCAACTGTTCTCAGTTTGGTGAAAAGTTTTCTGGCATTCAGCTACCCAGCGTTTTGGGGCATCAGGTCTCATTATTTTTTGTTTCATAGTGGATCTGACATTTTTAGTAAGGGTGTGAACCACTCCAGTAAACTATGATGACCACTGAAATTCTACAAAGTAAAGAAAATCCTAACAAATCCAATCAAAGGCAAACTGATTTTTTATTCTTAAAATCTAGATTCTTAATGGACTGTCAATCTACACCAGCAGAAAGAATAAAAACAGACATGATGCTGCATTTTTCCTCTTAGGCTTACCAAAATGCTATAAGCTTCAGAAAATGAGTTTTGAGCCACAGTATTTTGTTTATACACGTTATAACATTAAGGCATTATATAAAGAATGAAAACCTATTGAGTTTGAGAATGGTAGTTTTGAAGTTTGTGCAGTAATTTCCTTAAAAGAAACATTATTTTTTTCTTTATACCTAGAAATGTCTCCAAATTATCTGACATATTAAGTTCTATAGATATTAACACTCCAAATTCAACATATCTTAAACCTACTAGGAGCCCTTTGAATGACCTTATTGATTTGTATTTAGACGAAACCTTATCTAACTACAATTTGAATTATGCTCAATATAACAGCTTTTATGAACAAACCGTTTTCCACAAAGTTCAAAACTTTTCCATATCTATTCGTCTAAGGTGCTTTTATTTTTACTCCCAAAAAACAGACCTTTATTTTGAAGTAATATGCAACGTTTATCACTTTTGATCCATTCCTGTTCTCATTTAGAAATTTGGATCATTTTATTATGTATGTATATTAAAACAAACACATAATAAAAGGTAAACAAATCTAAAACATATGTTTATAATCAGAAACATTCCTGCAGAACTGTGGGTGACAAAATATTTGCTTTAAAAATGAGAGAAAAAGTGGTTCTGTCTGCATTTTGTTACTTTTACTAAAAACTGCTGTTTTTTTTTCAAAATATAAGTAAGACACACTGAATTGACGTAAATTAAAATCATATTTATTAACAAAACATTGTGCAAAATGCAAACCACTGATATACATACTCATTACTTTAATAACAGAACATTATAAACTGTACAGAAAGAGGAAAAATATGTATATAAGTTACTTAAGTTTCTTCATATTTTGTAGATTTGTTGCCACACATACATAACTGAACCAGTGTGTAAAGTAGTGTGTGCCTCAGGGTGTGCATCAGTGCCCTTTAGAATTGTACGATTTTACCTGAAACACTATGAATAGTTTTGTGCTGCCAAACCAGTGACATGAAATTGTGTTCCAGAAGCGTGAGCTACTTTCTTTCACTCTGCTTTCCTGCAGCCTTTGTGTGTATTTACGGGTTCTGTGTATGTGTAGCTGAGTTAGCGTGACTTGGAGAGGAGTGAGTGTCGACCAGCATCTCAGCATGTTTCAGGTACTGAGCTGTTCGTTTCATCACAGACTCCCTGCGAACTGGATCTGGGTCTCCTGCGTGCAGAAAAACAACAGATAAAAATGATTAGCCTCATTTATGTTCAGCGTTGTTGAGTCAGACTGATTTGATATATTTATAGAGAACGTTAAGGTTCAAAATAATCCACTGGCAGCGGTGGGATTCGAACCCACGCCCCCGAAGAGACTGGAGCCTTAATCCAGCGCCTTAGACCGCTCGGCCACGCTACCATGTGTCAGCTAGTGAATCATTGCCAGACAGGTTCAGAGAGGGGGAGGGGCGACTGCTCTGACAGGATAAGATTTAAAACCACTCAGGTAGCTCACTAAAACAGTCGCAGCAAGTTAAGACACATTAACTCTCTCCAAACTGGAGATGAATAAAACTCATGTTTTTAAATGTTTTATTATGAGAGTCCACCTAATATTTTTATAGAGCTAAAATGACTTTAGTAAGCTAAATCCTTAATTCTTACTATTGATTGAACACTGAATCTAATAAAAGGCTGGGCAACAACACCTGCTGCCTTTCATAGCAGAAATAAACTAAGATTAGCTCATGTATAAAATAACAACAGGTGACTGTAGCCTAGGGGAAGAGAGGCTGCCTCCCATGTGGGAGTGCCCTGGGTCCAATCCCAGCCTAGCCATGTGTTGAACTATCCTTGGGAAAATGTTGAACCTCCCCCAACTGCCTTTCAGGTCTCCCTTGCAAAAGAAATTCTTAATCTCAATGGGATATTACCTGAATAAATAAGAGGAAAAAAATAGTGTAAAATTTGTCAGCTCTCAAAGAATGTGTGAGAACGATTCTCAGCTACTGCCACATGAAACTTTAGCTCAATATCTGTAAAAATGACAAAGAAAGATTCATTTCTGTTTTTTGCTAATGTAGATTATTTGTAGAGGTCTTGGTTCATGATATATTTTGCTAACAGACACACAGAGTTGACTCCAAATGTTAATGCCATTGTTGTAAGCAAAGATCTGCAAGTAGCCTTGAACGTGTGATGGGGAGGACTCTCAGCTACTACAACAGCAGACTGTAGCTCAGTGTCTATAAACTGACTGGGTTAGAGTCACTACTGTGTCCCAAAAGTTAATCAGCAGATACACATCCTATCAATATGTTCTGAGTGTTTTATTAAAATCCATTCAGTGGGTTATGAGGGGTTTTGCTAACAGACAAGCTAAAAAATACACAAAAAACATTACCTTTCACCCTTTGGTGGCGAACGATAAAAACCCCTGAACCACAAGACTCAAAGAGTTCACGTGCAAATTAAAAACCTTAACTAACATTGAAGGATCTATTTTATGGGTTCATAGAGTGTCCTAAAACCTGATGGAATTTTAACCCAACCTGATGTTTTAACCTGAGATTAAAAGCACCTGATTTGACCAACCAGGCAACGTGAAAACAGTCATTATCTGACTGATCTGATGAGTTATCCATTAATGACTCACAGATTACAGGCCAGTCTCGTGCTGCTAAAGCAGAAAAAATAGTGTTACAGTGATGCATAATACATTTTCAGCATTGTGTTTGTGTTGTTTAAAATGTGTCGTGAAATCTGAAGTCCGCCTGCCCTCATCCTCTTTTAACTACCTGCACTGCTTATAAGAACATTCACTAAATACAATAATCTTGTGGTAATGATGTATTAAATAATATGTATGGTAACATTGTTGTTGTATAATCATGGGAACTAATTCGGTATATCGTGTATTCGGTATCGTCGAGGGGACCTGTCGTTAATCGGATCGGCTGGAGTCAACCGGAGCTTCTCCGGAGGCTAGAGGAGCACACGGAGTCCGACGGAAGACGGGGCGAGGATTGGGTGAGTCCCCTCGCACACCAGCCTAATTAACCTCTCTTGGAAACTCACTGAGGCCAAGAAGTTACTGACCCCTTAGACGGAGGGCTGACAAGGGTCATTCCTGATCACCCCTTGGGATCTAAAACAAATGCTTTAATCAGCAGCACAATGACGAATCAGCAGAAGGCTAAGTTGGAATTTAAATGCACATTTGTTTTTATGTACACATAGGGCACTGTCACTGCAACAGCTGAATAAACAACTTAATGACAGCATTAAAGCAGATTATACTAAATTTAGATCAAATGTGACTTTATGACAGAGATAAGCCTGTGACCCTCTATGTGTGTGTTAAGGTCTCGTTTCATTACCCTGCACTCCAGTGATCAGTAAGTCCACCGCCGTCCGGTAGCCACGAATGGCGGAGCTAAACTCTCCCTCCTTCTCCTTGTCCATGGCAGCTGTCAGCTCTTTGGCTGCTTGGTTCAGGTAGTCCACGTCCCCTCCGTTCAGACTGGCCGGTGGCAGGGAGAACAGTTCTGAGTGGTCAGTGGAGGAGTTTGATCTGTCTGAAACAGACAGCAAAAGACATTTTGTTTCAAATGAAAGAGGTGCACATTTTTGTCTAATTTGTTCACTTCTTCTTCTGTTAAGAATCCATCGAACAAGTCAAGCAAAGTCTGGTCCCTGAGTTTAAACTAGTTAAATTAAGAGATAAAACAAAAACCAGATGAAGTACTGACTATTTAACCATTATTACCAAAAGGTCCGTTCAGCAGAGACAAACATGACTGTGGTATTTTACAGTGATGGAGGCAGTAGCTTAGTAGTGGGGAGTTGAGTCTTGCAACCAGAGGGTTGCAGGATCAAATCCCAGCTCTGGCTGGGTTATTTTGTCATTGTGTCCTTGGGCAAGACACTTTACCCTCATTGCCTGCTGGTGGCGCCTCTGTAGCTCCATCAGCATGTGAAGGACTGACTGACGTAAAGCGCTTTGTAGTCCACTGACTTTGAAAAGCGCTATACAAATGCGAGACATTTACATTTGATCATATACTTATTGGCCACTTTATTAGACACTGCTTGTTAACATGAATCAGCCAATCACACAGCAGCGAGGTGATAAATTTCAAACTAAGCATGTTGAATCCATGACATGAAGGATTAAAGCAGCTCTGAAGGAAAAAGCAGGTCCAACCTGTTACTAATAAAGTGGCCAGTGATTGTTTTGCACATTGTGGAAATAAATTCACTTTGGGGAAAAAAGCTAAAACTACAGTAAACCGTGTGTAATATCCATCCATTTTCTTAAATCGCTTCATCCTCCACAGAGGGTCGCGGGGGAGCTGGTGCCTATCTCCAGCGGTCAAGGGGCGAGAGACACCCTGGACGGGTCGCCAGTCCCCGTGTGTAATATAATATTTAATTTATGACGGAGATGTGGGGAGAATAAAATCTGTCTAATAAGTTTAGAATTGTTGTTAAATCACCTTGTTTATAGCAGGGATCAAAGACAGCCAGGTCATTATCCGACAGTAGAGGAGGTCCCTCCACCTTTGGCGATGGGACTCGCCCCTCTGCCAAACAGTCAAACAGTGAATCAAACTCTTCTTGAGCCTCTGCTGATTTGTGGAGTCTTACTGGGGAGCATTCAGGAGATGAAACTGGAGGAGGAAATGGGGACAACCAGGTAAGAACAATAACAAAAAATGAAAGAAATAAACGATTTCTGCAAATGCTGACAGCTTTACCTCGATCTTCTGGTTCTGTATCACTAACATCCTCTTGTTCTTCCCTCGGAGATCCTTCCACTTCGCTGTAGGCCTCGGCTGCCAGCTCCGGTTCCCCGACCTCTAAGCTGATGTTGGTGCCCAGGTCTTGGGGTAAGGGGGGAGCCTCCCTGCCCTCCTCCTCTTCGGCAGGCTCACAGTCTGAGGCTCTCCGCTTGGGTAGAGGGATGAGTGGGGGAGGAAGAGGCCCAGCTGAGGACAGAGGGGAGGGATCTAGAGGTCTTGTGACTTCACCACCCTGAAGGAAAAGAAGGAAAAATAGCTATGAGGCAAAAATGTCAAGGTGGTTTTAATAGAAGAGAGGAAACTAAATGAAGTAAAAAACAGCAATGCTAATAATACAGTTAGTAAGAAGCATAGGTGTTTTCTGTCCTCACCCTGAAGAAGTCCTTGAGCTGTGGGCTGTTGTAGAGAGCAGGTATGCTGGTGGTAAAGTGAAGCATTGTTTCTGTTGCTTTCCTCCTCTCCTCAATCACAGCTTCATCAAACCTGCCTGAAACAAAACACACACAGACACACACAGACACAGACACACACAGACACACACACACACACACACACACACACACACACACACAAATCAACACAGTGATGACATAGAAAAAAGAATAAAGAAAACAAAACTAATCAAACTTCATATGTTCTTTTGTTTTAAAAAGAAGCATTTTACAGCTCTGTTGTGCAAATGTACCTTTTGATAATCACACAGAGATTAACCAATAAGCAGAGGGGACATGTCACAAGAATTATGGCAACAGACAAACAGAAACAAGCAGATCTTCATTAGAAATGACTGAAAACACTCAAGCAGTCGCATACACAGCACAGGTATAACACAGCATCAGATTCTAAGTTAGAAGCTGTAAGTCTGTAAATATTTCTCTAGTCTAGCATGGGATGAGCTATTTTTGTCACTTAATTTGCAGGGATGCATGGTGGTAAAGTTAGCACCGCTGCCTCGCAGCAAGCCTCTACAGAGGACATCTAAAGCACTTCACTTGGTTAAAGTTAAGGTCAGAGGTCATCATTCAGCAATAAGAAAGAGACTGGACACAAATGGCCTCCAGCTCCAAGGCCAAAACCTCTCCTGACCTAAACCAACACAAGGGCCTGGTGACTGCTAGAGGTGGGCACCAGCTCTCCGTGACCCTCACTGGATAAAGTAGTTATGAAAATGCATGGATTTTATTTGCAGGAGTTTTCTTATTACTGCACAGCATACCAAAGACTTGTGCACGTGGAAAAGGTGGGAACTCCTCCATCCTTCTGAACAGGTTCCTGTGTGTGTAGGCCAGCTCTCCATGGAGCTTCTTCAGCTCTGAGAACCTCTTCCACACCTCCACCTCCTTCACGTCTTCAGGGTGACGCTTGGACACGAACTGCAAAATATTTTCAGCTTTTTGATGAGTTACGCTTGACAGAGACAGTCTCTGTGAGTGTTTGGTAATAAACTAAATATAGAAGGTGATGAAAGCACAAAACAAATCTTTTTTGGTGTTTTGAGCGTGTCTGTCCACCCCTCATAGAATTAAAGTGGTCATGAGGGATCAGGAGCTCAAACTCACAAGTGCTCTTTGTGTTTGTCTCACTGGCTGCTCTGATAAAAGACCTATTGTGTATTTATGTTCATATCTGAGGAGGCTTCAGAGAATTTTCAGATTCACTGAGTTTTGTTCGAATAATAGTTTGAGTAACAAATGTAATTCGAAAACTGCAGCTTTATTAGTTTTAATTACAGTAGAATTACAGTCGCTATAAATGAATTTAGAGAGAGGTAAGTGTTGAAACTAACCCGGGCTGTCACTTTGTACTCGGTGTGTCCCTTCTCGTGTGTTCGCGGGTCGGTAACTGTAAAGAACCGATGGTATTCTTCTTTGACTTTCCTCGACATGGCAGAAAAACACTGAAATAAAACAGAACCACGGCGGAAATCAGTCCAGAAGCGGCGGTGAGGCGCTCTGTTGTGACTCTCTACGCTCCATGAACACTTCCTGGTTGGTGACGTAGCGATAACGTGATCACGTGCAGTGGAGGCAACGTCGAATCGGCCAATCAGAACTCTGTAACCTGTATTTTAAAAAATAGAAAAATGATTCCTGGCTCTACATTTTGACAATTATTAAAATAGCAGAAAACAGCTCATAAATAATTACATATAAGTAGTATAATATCATCTGAAGCTGTTTGTGTTTATTATTGTTTTAACATTATTTGAATATTCAAATGAATAAATATATGTATACATTGTTTAAAAATTGAGAATAGAAGAATAATTTACAAAAATGTAAAAGGTGCTGCCAGTCATTCATTAAGGTGACCGGTAACCAGCAGTGGCTTAATAATCAAAGTTAATAATATCATAATGTCACCATGGTAACAACACACTTGTTTCTCATACTCCATGAGAAGAAGATAAGAACGCAAAAGTATAAAGTAGCAGCAGATAAACAGTTGCTGAGTGAAACTATAAGTAGTATTGGAAATAATTATTTAGTTTCAAAAGGCTCCAATGGTCACACATCTCAGTTTATATGACTCTAGTATTCTTCTTCTAAAATTTTGGGCTAGACGTATATGGATGGAAGCATTTTTGAGGAAAATCATGTCTTATAGCAGGGAAAGACACAACGGATGAAAGAAATATCTACGTTTTTGATGTACAATTGATATGTGTATTAAAAAGGTTGTGTGAGGTAAAAAGATTTTTTTGCAAAAGTTTTGAAAATTATTTGACATTTTACAAGATTGAGTAGGTGACATCATCAACTGTGAGTGGATAAAACTCCAAAAATCCTGTGATTTTAATAGTGTGTTTCAAAACAAGTTTTAAAAGAAGCTTTTATTCTTACCTAAATGATTCATGGACCAGTACTGGTCCTTGGCTTGATGGATGGGGGTCCCTACTTTTACAGGTCAGAAGAAAAAGACTTAACTTCTTTATGTTTTGCTTTCATTGAGTCACATTTTCTGATTCTTTTAAAATTGTCATTTTTAATTTGCACATTGCACAGTAATCTCATGGTCAAAAAGACAGAGGCTACAAATAACTAAAACAGCTGCCAAGAATTCTAAAAAAAAAAAATCATTAGAAGTCCTTTGGAGATTTTGGAGAATTATTCAAAAATTTTAACATTTTTATCAAATCCAAGAGAGGCTGTTTGGAATCTACAAAGAAATTAGTGGTGGTTTAAACCTTTGCACAGTAGTGAAAACACATGTCTCTTTATGCATTAAAATGAGGGAAAATCTTTAGATGTTCACTAAATGTACTTTTACTGCTTTCAATATTCTACAAAAAACAATGTAAACCCAAATCACAAACTCAACACCACAATCATTTTCAGCTTCTCATTTCACAAAAACCGTTTTTCTCTCCCTACTGGAATATATCACTCATGTTTTCAAGAGAGAAGCTTTTTCCAAGACAAAACAAATAAAACAAAACAAGCCATGGAAAAATATAAGATTAAAATTGGGCTAAATGAACAATAAGCATAAAATACACAATTTAAACGGAACATTAATGAGATTGCTGCTTAACCAATATTTAGCCATTTTATTCAAAAAGGTCTTTAGTAAATTTTACATGACCAGGTAACATGTTTCAGATGTTTTGCATAAAATGCTGTCTGAGTAAAAGCTGCTTCAAATAATGAGATTTTAACATCACCACATGATGTAGATGATTCACGGCACATCTCTAGTTTATTTTTATTCACTCAGACATTGAGGAGTGAGGCCGTTTTAACATTTAAAAATAATGAAATCAGAATATCTTACAAAAGTCACAAAAAGGCACTGGTGTGTCTTGACATTCTGAAGTGAAAGATAAAACCAGTCTTATTTTGATAGAGAATTTGCATTTTCTTGGAAAAGATCTTGCAGCAATGAGAGTTAATCTTCTCTAGAGGGCGCAATAGAGTCAGATATTATAACAGCCCTCATTAAACAGGAACAAAACAAACTTCAAGTTTTCATTGATTTCCTATTTCTGTGATCTGATCTACGAGCACAGCTAGTCTCCATATGTTTCCTAGAAATAAACAAATCCTGTTTCAAAGATGTGCTAAAACCAGAAAAAGCAGACAGACAGTTCCCCTTCTGACACAATAGAACAAAGAGAGCAGATATAACTTCAATGCAGAGGAAGCTCCAGCTGTGCTTATTGTGTAGCATTCCCATCCACCACCACCCAGACTCTTATCACCCTCCTAGATTTTCCATATGGCCCAGCCAGAGGACCTTTTTCAATTGATTTTTGTCTAAAACAACAAACTCACAAAGAAGCTCGACATGTTGAAATACTCTCATGAACCTGGTATTGGTGTTTCATGTTAAAGCCTTTCCAAATCTCCACCAGGCTGCAGCTCAAAGGTCAGCATTGATTACGGCTCCTGCTGCTCTCAGGTTTGGTAATAGCCTGTTAAATTGAAGGGAAAATGTGCCACGGCTGCAAATGAGGTAAATATTTAATCCGAAGCCATCTGTTAATGTGGTTTGGTATTACTGATGATGAGTCTGTAACCAGACAGAGAGAGCAAGCAGAGGACATGTTACAACTTCCAATTTAAAGTGGTATTATAGATGTTTTAAAGTGAGTTTCTGAAGAAAGGTATTAATATGTTGTAGAGAGCTCTTTGAACAACCTCAGTTTGAAGAAATAGAGATGAGTTCTAAGCAGATCACCTTTCCCAAAATCAACATCAAGCAGTTTTCAAGCACTTTCATGGAGAATTTTCAAGATTGTCTTAACCACTGAGCCCGAAACTGACCTGAGTCGGTTCTGTTCGGGTTGAATATTTAGGTTAATTGTTCGTGCCGCATCAGGTTTGATCAGAAGAGAGAGAGAGAGAGAGAGAGAGAGAGAGAGAGAGAGAGAGAGAGAGAGAGAGAGAGAGAGAGAGAGAGAGGAGCGAAGTGCCTCTGTCTCCTTATGCAAGTATCAGTATTCTTCATGGTTAACTGGTGACTAAAATAGTGCACATTAATTTTCAGGTTGTGGTAAATGTGCTGACTCTGTTGCTCCATATTTCCCAGCTGGCTGATCCTCTGAACAACAGCGAACTTTAAATAGTGACATCATTATTATTATTATTATTATTATTATTATTAAAAAAGTATTTTATTTGTTTCACTTTTGTTCATGTCCATTAAAAAAACATCACTTGGGTTCGAGTTGGGTCCGGTGTTTAAGGTGATGATGTTGGTGAAACGGCTTGAGAAGCTGTTTGTTCATTTCATGAGGTTCAGGACCACCTCTACGCACTGTGAGACTGAGCGCTACTTGCAGTCGATGTGGGAATGCAGAAGGGTTTTCTGCAGAATCTTGAAGAGTGTTCATGAATCGCACAAGCAATTCTTTGCCGTCTTCAACAGTGCCAAAAGCAGAATCCAAAAGAACCAATATAGGGGTCGCTCCAGGTCCAAGAGGCCGGATGACATTAGACGCAGGGATAAGGAGACTTTCTAGGAACTTTCACGTCTTTTCCAGCTCAGATCGAGAAGAATCTTCAATCATTAAATCAACACGGGAACGCTGTGTCTCATAGTCAGCTTCACTGCTGGGTCTGGGAGTTCTGCCAGATGAAGCTCTTATTCTCAAGATGAAATGAGTAAGTGAAGTCTTGTCCATGTTTTCTACAACATGCTGAACTACAATTTTATGAACTTCCTGGATGGTTAAGATCAGCTGGACTCATATTAAAAGAAGTAAGTTTGATCTGAGGGCTTTGGAAAGTTGTTTGAGTGTGCTGAGGTGAACACAGACAGATTCCTCTGACTGGGTTCTAGAGTTAGGTTTATCAAGGGTCAGATCAGTTTCTGTTGTATCTGAGCAGCAGTGTCCGATGTGTTCATGTCCGATGGAAACATTTCAAACAAGGGTTTTATAAACGCTAAGAAAACAACGCCAACATGAAAGGGGTTACCATGTCACCATATCGTAACGGAGTGGAGCGAACTTCATTTGAAAGTTCGGTTTTCTAGCGTACATGTAAACTAGGATAACAGGTCCCAGATCATTAACATAAGATCAACCTATTGACCTAGCTCGACTTAGATGAGCATATAAATGCACTGACTGTCCCCTAGAGTTTTGGTGTACACATCATTTAAAGAGATAATATGTAGTTTTGCTTGTTTTGGGCTCCCTCTGGTGTCCGTTTTAAATCACTGCGTTGCACTTGCACACAGTTTCTGCTTAGAAACAGCTAAATCTAAGTGTTGAAATGTCTCCTCAGCCTTCACAGTTTTCTACAGGAGCGGTTATTTACTCCTTCAAAGAAATCAGCTGTGTTCAAGCAGGGAGAGATGGAAAAAAATCTGGAATCATGAGCTAAAAACACTCCAGCACTAGCATAACAGCTAGCCACATTGGGTTAGCCTAACCCTCGTGAGACACGTGACTTCCTGGGTACCGGGACGGCGATGGAGATTTTGCAATCGTGGTATTCCGGATCTAATCACCAGATGGGGCTAAGTGACTTTTCATTAACCCTGTAAAGGGTCATATTAGCACAGACTGGCTCAAGGAAAAGATTTAAAAATATGAAAAAATTGCACATGATGCCTTTAAAGCTTCTATGTGGTAGCTGACATTGGGGTTGTCTAGATATCTAGAGATGTTTACCATCAGAGAGGGACAGCTGTGTGCAGATAGATGACTAAATAAGGCTAGACTAAAGTTAATAAATATAGAGGGCGTGGCCTCCATTGATGCCTAGGTCTCACAGGAGACGTCAGCGCCGCGGTAGCACAGTGTCTTTGGCGAGTTATCTGGTCTCTCAGAACACGTTCCTGAAACAGATTGCCGTTGAACGCAGCTCGCAAAATTACGCGACAATCCCAATATCTTGCGGGATCTGAGAACAGGAAGTATGAAGCGCATCATTTGGTCTGTATGTGGTCAGAACTACCGTCGTGTTTTTTGGGATTATCTTATAATTCTTCAACAATGGGTACATGAGCTATTTATTGGAATAGTCTGTTTATAAACACAGTGAATGAAACGCTCCTCATCCATGTATTGTATTGGTTGTTTATGTTTGCCACTGTACTTGTAGCGGTTCAGCGTATTGTCGTATTTTCTGTGTCATAAAGTACTCCAAAATGTCGTGACACACGTGTGTCAACCACACCTTGGCGCAGAAATAGAACTGTCGCGTATCATTAGCGCCGTGGTGTGGACCGGCGCATAGGGGACGCGACGTGGCGGACCTCATGGGACAACTTTAATTGACTACAATGGTTTCTATTCAAAATCACGGCTATGGCGCTACGCAGCGCAGCGCTGATGTTTCCTGTGGGACCCAGGCTTCAGACTCTCGGAGACACAGGCTTTTGCTTACGCTGAGGTTCCTCCAGTTATCCGCGGAGATTTGCTCTGTTATTACTTTTGAATACCTTATATAAAACTCTCAAACTTGAATTGGTCTCAGTGTTTCTTCTCATCAACGGACCTGGGACAATCTGGGGATTGATTCCAACAATACAAAAAAGACTATAGAATGTTGTGTAAATACTATTTTGTAAACTTTTAAACAAATGTATGATTATTTATTCATCAGTATAAGTATTGTCATACACAGAACTAAATGTGCTACAGATAGATAGCTAATCATATCATTTAATGTAAATAACTACATTTAATTTACAAACTAATGTCTGCACAAGCAGCTTAGAGTTGTTAATGAGAATAATCCACGTTGGAGTGCAACTAGCTAAGAACTAATCTCTGTTTCTCTAAACTAAGGTCCATCAGTGATATCTACAACTTTCCACAAAATCACATTTATTAATATCTTTGAGATCCAAACAGAGCATCAGGTCTGACAGCATTTTAAACAAGCAAAATAGCAGAGGATGGTTTCGATCCATCGACCTCTGGGTTATGGGCCCAGCACGCTTCCGCTGCGCCACTCTGCTAGCTGTGCTGACTGGGAGAGAGATGAGTGTTTCATCAGCATACCGCTCTGCTTTACATTCAGCTAACGAAGCGGTTCTTATGTAA
The DNA here is from genome assembly GCA_006937965.1 of Callopanchax toddi. Classification (NCBI taxonomy): domain Eukaryota; kingdom Metazoa; phylum Chordata; class Actinopteri; order Cyprinodontiformes; family Nothobranchiidae; genus Callopanchax; species Callopanchax toddi. Next base: position 413,914 of record SSNR01000199.1, read on the forward strand.
CAAGCTGCCTTTGTTTGCAGCTGGCAGTAGGTGGTGAGGACAGAGAGAGAGAGAGAGGGCCTCCAAGGGTCTGAATCATGAGGAGGCAAAAACAAAAGCTGCAGAGAGCGGTGAGTTATGGGTTGGTTTATGTTTATACTTTCTACTCACTGCCTTGTGTTTTATTTTTCATTTATATAGAGAATGTACTGATGAGGTGACCTAGTACTCCCCATCTGATGAACATAAGCTTTCAGATCTAAAGTATTTTGGGACTGAAAACTAGGAAACATTCTCACTATAATACAAATGAGCCAATAGAAATGATTTATGCAAAAAAAATCAAAGTAAGAAGCAGGAACAGGAGAGATTAGAAGCAGAAAAGTTGTAAAAATGTATAATCATATAGATAAGATTACATTATTCAAAGTCCATCAGATCTGAAATGGTTCAGCTCTCTGTAAACTGCTCACAGATTCATTCTATTTCTCATATTTTTACACTTTAATTAGAAGGTACTGTCTGTATTTATGGTTGAATGGACAAAACGTGAACAAATCAATAAACAAACACTTCAACAGTTTGTCTTATTCTTCTGAATCTGCCTACTGCTTCTCTGAAATTCATTTTTTCACTTGTGTGAGTACAGTGATCCTGAAACAATGACATGAAAGCCCCATAGAGACTGGTTTGAACTGGTCTGCCTCTGCTCTGCTTCTTTTTTTTCCCTTTTCCATCGAGCACACGCTGTCTCGTAAAATAAACTCCCTCACAGCGGCTCAGACTTGGATTTATAGAGGCTCTGTGTGGTTTTTAGTGAGCGTGCACTTGCTGGAATAAAGAAAGAACATGCACACGAAACCTCTTGCTTCCTCATTTTTAACATTTGACTCATTTGAATTTGTCCACGTGGATTTTTTTGTTCCTATGTTGAAGAGCAGTTTATTGTGTCTGTGTAATTGTGACCCTGAAGTGTTGAGTCACACCAGCTTAACCCCATCCTGCCTCTCGGAAAACAGGAAAATCAAGTCAGCAATTTATCTCTCCCTTCCTCTCTGAGTGTGTTGCAGGCTCACAAACGAATATCCTGAAACTTTTCACTTCTGCCAAAAACGGAAAGAAACCGCATGAAACACTTCTTCAACTTCATGTAATTATCTTCATTAATCATTAGGAGGCTGCAGTCAGAACACGTGATTGATAAGGAATTAAAGGTTACTTGGATGTCTTGTTTTTTTATTTGTTCTGTCAGAACTGGTTGTAACAGATTATAGGGAAAGCCATCAACACACATATAGCTCAGTATTGTGTTCCACTCATTTGCTTCACTCTCGGCTCATAAACATGTTTACACATCGCCTCTCCGTCCTCGCTCACCGTACGCCCTTTCCCCTTATTCCTCCAGCTCCTCCCTTCATCTTAATTTTAGTTGGTGACTCGACAAGTGTTTTTCCTGTTTGCTTCCTCATTTTTTAACCGAACGTCCTTGTGTTCAGTGTCTGGACATTGAGTGAAGTAAAGGAGAACTGATGCTGTTTCCTCCTGGTCATTCTCTGCAGATTGACAGCACACTGTGTTCACATCAGTCAGCAGTTCTTTTACAGCCTGACTCTTCATACATGTGAGCAACAGGCAGATAAGAGAGAGAGAGAGAGAGAGAGAGAGACCAGATGGTGGGACGTAGAGTTCGTGTACAGTAGAGAGAAAATGTGAATTTCTCTGTTTGGGCGGCTCTGATTTAGAGCGGCGTGTCTAAATAAAGACATACAGCTGCTGAGTTGAAAACAACGTGCACGTTTTATTCCTGGAAGTAAACGGATTTCACGAGGGGGCATTAGCTCGGCTTCAGGTTTTACATTTCTGAATCTCAGCCAGCAGCGTCACGTTGAGACACTCTCCAAGGTCCAATAGCTTCAAGCTTTTTAAAGGTTGCTGTCTCATAAATAAAAGTACACACACAGCACTGTGAAAAAGTATCCCCCTCCTTACCTAGTTCTGTTGTTTTTGCTATTATTGTCAACTAAAGCAAGAAAGTTTCAATATCAGACAAAGATAACCTGAGTAAATACAAAATACAGTTTTCAAATGATGATTTTATTTATCGATGGAAAAAGGCGATCCAAACCAACCAAAGTTTTTGTCCCCTAAACTTCAAATCTAGTTGAAACACTCTTGGCAGCAACAACTGCAATCAAGCATTTGTGATAACTAATGAGTCTCTCACGATGATGTGGACTCTTCTCTACAGAAGTATTTCCATTCTGTCACACTGGAGGGTTTTCCTGCATGGATAACCTGTTTAAGGTCAAACATCGGAATGCATGGTCCCATCAATCACTGCAAGTCATCCAAGCCCTGAAGCAGCAGAGCAGCCCCAGTCCAGACCATCACACTACCACCACCATGTCTGACTGTTGGAATGGTATTTTTCTGAAATGCATGTATGTTGAGCTGGCTCTGACTTTTACAAAATAAGGCCTGCAGTGCTCTAGATGTTGTTCTGGATTCTTTTGTATGAGAATGTCTTTAAAAGGGGGCATGATGTGTTGCTTTTGGAAATCTTTTAGACTACTTCATGTTGTCAGACAGGTTCTATTGAAGTGATTTCTTAACCCAAATTTCAAATAATATTATTGAAAAAGTTTATAAAAATTAAACTATGTCTTGGTTAATAATAATACATCAACTGTAAAATCATCCATTATAGTTTGTAGGTAATTATATATAAGACTTCAATCCAAAATGAAACTCTTCTTTTCCACCTGTAGATCCTCCACCAGGAGGCAGTAGACATGTCTAGGACTGGATATGGCAGGTTTTTGATGAAAGTACTAATACTAATACTCCACTTAGCTGCTTTAAGGACAGAAGTGGCAAATATAACAGTCGACAAGGGGTCGTAATCATGCCTTAGCGAAATTTAATTTTTTATCTGAAATATCTACCAAAAAAAAAAACTAACAAATCTGTTACGAGGCTAAAGGCCAAATTCATACTCCACGAGAAGCGAGAACTTTGTTCTCGCTGGGTGTCTCCGAGAACAAAAAAAAAGTTTGTTTCAGCAGGGACCATTCATACTCCCTGAGTTATATAGGTGGGCGTATTTTCTTACCACCAGCTGATCCTTAAAGGTATTCATTTAACTTCTGCGCTGGCAAAAAAAGCCGCTTTCACAAGAAGACACAGCATGCTGGCAAATCAGCGTACGGTGTGTCTTATGAAAGCTGGAATTTTGCAGCATTCGCGTCGCCATGCTTGGTGGTAATATTATCGCAACGCCAGACTTGTGAATGGAAATTATACTTTGGTGCAACAGAGGGAGGAGTCACTAACATGGCAAAGGTGAGCCGACCTTTAAGTATTAAAGGTAAAGTAAGTTTTAAAAAATCAGGCAAACATGGGAAAGCTGTAAGAACATCAACCGCTAACCGCACTAACCCCCCTATTCTCCCTTTCTGACCAATCACAGCAGTTGTTCCTGGACGCCCTGCAGAAAAAGGTTCTGCTCAGCTGATGTGTCTCGTAAGACCCCCAGCGAGAGCAAAGTTCTTGCTTCTCATGGAGTATGAATTGGCCTTAACACTTTTCCCCACAGAAACTGACTTCAGTCCACCTTTAATTAAATTTACATCAAGAACCAAATATCACAATTGTTGTGATTGTGTAGGAGGAGTAAAACATGATGAATTTCCCTGCTTTATAACTGTTTTGTATGTTGTAATAACAGTCTCTTGGTTTAACTTACATTAAGAAACTGGTTGATTTGAGCCTAGGAACAGACATACAGAACAAGCACTCACATGAAGAGGTGATGTCACATGGGAGCAGAGCAGTAGAGCTTGTTCCTGCAGTTATCTGCAGCTGCAAAAGGATGTTTACTTGTTGTAGGGAGCAAAAAGACCAGGGTAGGATACATCTAATGAATTAGATAAAGAAAAACATAGTATATAGATGTTTGTGAGTCAGTGGTAGTCACTTTACCTTTCAATCAAAAGGCTATCATTAGATAACTGGCTGCAAATCTTGTCAGTCTTTGTTTTTCTGCAGCCTTCAAACCCTACAAGTCTTTGTTATTCAAGTGACAGTTGACTAAAAGCTGATTTAAGTAATCATTGCATATTATAGTCTAATAAACAGAGATGTTGTTATGTCCCAGAAAACCAGCCTGGTTCTGTAATGGATCCAAACACAACCAGAAACCCCAGAGAACTGTGTGCATGAAAGATGTTGTTGCAGCTTTTTTTTTCTGAGAAGTCTGTTATTACTGTAACTCAATGAAGGTCAACAACAGCTGGGAGCTGCTTTGGAGCACGGGCAGCAACAGGAGGACGCTGGTTTCTTTTAGATCAAATCACAGATTTTCTCACAAATCTAACATCTCATAGGTTCTATCATCCGCAAAAAATGAGATAAACTTTATCTCACATGGAAATAAAGCAATATATAAAAAAGGATGATCAATTTTAGGGCCTTTACAGAAAAAATGTAAGGTTTGATTTGTGCAAACTCTTTTTTTTAAACACAGGAAGTCAAAACAAATTTTCAAAGGTACAAGTTCTGATAAGCCTGTGAGCACAACCATGCTCTAAACTATTTATCACTAGTTTTATTCTAAGTAAACTTAGAAAAGCAAATTAAATCAATCAAGTAACAGAAATTCTCCACAGATCAAAGGTTTAAAGGTCATTTCACTCAAACAATCAGTAAACTAATCAGATCGGATGAACACCTTTACATTTCAAAGAATGTTTGTTTAATCCAATCTATTTTAGTTATTGTGTTAGTTTAGTTTTTCAGTTTAATCATTATAAATCGTTAAACCCATGCTGTTTAGCAGCTGATAATGCTGTTTTTTGAATTGTACATTTTGTTCTGACCTAATTCATCTACAAGCTGACATCAGAGTGAGAATTTAAAACAAACCTCCTGCAGGGATTTTTAGGACTCCATTGTTTTAACCTACCTAAATGAGGGTTTAGGGTCTAATTTAGAATATTTCTTAATATTTGTTTGTTCCAGTTTTCCGAGAAGAGATTAAACAGGGCGAATCCGATTGGTCAGTTCCTTAGTGGGCGGGGTTTAAGCTGAGCTAGAAATACACTGAGCAGCGCCTGTGTCGGGGGTACAGACTAAAGGAAACACCAATTCATACACGACAATAAAACTCGACGGACTTTTTACGGATTAAACAGGTAATACTGAATCATTATATGTTTTATTAGCCGAAATCTGAGCCGCCTGAGTCGAATTAGAGTCTTATGAAGCACGTGCGTCTCCGCCTGACGTCGTTTCTGGTGTCGGGTTCATCCTCCTTAAAGAAGACTCAATGGAGGATTGTTAGTGTTTGTTCGACGCAGGAGCCGTTGTCTACATTAATTAGCCGCAAAAAATACGACTTTTTTCAAAGTGTCTTTTATATTTCTATAGTTAAATGATGATTAATGAACCTGTCAAAACGCCGGTCGGCAATACCTTCAAATTAAAACAACTTTAATATAGTTTTAATAATATACGTGTGTATTCACTTAAAAATAATACTAATTAGATTTGTTTTTAATTATTATGGAATTTTTGGTGATGTACCTAATTTATAAAAAAAAGGCTTTAATGAAATTTAAACGAAGCGAGCTTTTATTGTGAAGGCGGGTTTCGCTTCCGCTGTCTTTGTAAGCTGGTAAAGCTGTTTCATCAGAAAACGCGCTCAACACAAACTAATGAATTATTTATTGATTTACATGCTGTCGAAACTTTAACTAACTTCATAAATACTTGAATATCAACGTGCTGACGTTGACGTTATGACGTGTTTGGTTAATTTCTTAATTCTCTCAGCAATTAAACTAATTGGTTAAATACAGTATGTCGCTAGTATTCATTGGCAGCTCCTGTTAAGCCTTTGTGTTTATGTACACCAGCATGCATGTAACGTAAAGCTTGAATACACTGGATAAAAATGATCTTTCGCTTTATTTCTGTTGAGTGTACCCTTCCTGCTCTGTAGAATGATTAAAGTAACCATTCCCACTCCCTCCATTGTCCCCAGATCAGATTAAATCATGAGTAAGGACACGGAGATCGACATGGAGGAGGTGAAGCTCAATGAGGTGGACCCAGAGAAGCAGCCCATGACTGGAGATGGACAGCCGGCAGGTGGTGAGAAGAACGGCAGCGTGAAGTTGAAGGTCCCAGAGGATGAGGTCACATTCACCGGCCTGTCTAAGGAGGAGCTGATGAAGGTCGCTGGCACTCCAGGGTAAGTCACTCACACGCACCTGTTCTACAACCTGTAATTATTCATCTGAACATTTCCCATCCCTGCATGTGTCACGGTGCAGGTGGGTGCGAACCCGCTGGGTGCTGCTGGTCCTGTTCTGGCTGGGCTGGGTCGGCATGCTGGCTGGAGCTATCGTGATCATTGTGCAGGCCCCTCGCTGCAAACCCATCCCAGAGATGAACTGGTGGAACGAAGGACCTCTGTATCAGATCTCTGACCTCGACGCCTTCACTGACGGAAAAGGAATTGATGGTAAATTCTATTAACATTTAGGACTAAATGTCTTATTTTTTTGTTACTGTGTCAGGATTCTTCCCAGAACATGGTTTTAGAGTAAATGTTGGAGGTTTCAGACCCTGCTGGTTCATGTGAGGGGAAGTCTTGTGACATTGCCTAGCTCAGCATTGCCTGTATCAGCCGGCGTGATACTGAGCTGCTGACTTGGCTGGCACTGTGACTAAAGGCCAAAGGGACATAAAAAAAGACCAAGTCGTTTCTTTCATATCTCCTAATCAGATCTGAGGTTACATTGAGTAACCTTGTACTTTGTATGCATATCGTTTTATTAATTCCTTTCACAGTATTTCTCATTTAAAGAGGTGCTGGTAAGGACAGAGTGTTCTGAGTTTGGAGAGAAATAATGGGGAACAGTCTGGTATTCAGCAGGCTTTGGCAAGGATTCCAAAATCCACACGTGACTGTACTGTTCTCATGTAGAAACGACCTCCTTGTGCTCAGGCTTCACATGGCCAGCAGAGGGTGTGGATGCTCATTCACACGCTCCTGCTTTAAGTCAACATTGTCCCAAAAACAAAGAAAGCAGCTCTTTTCACCTGAACATGAAGTTTGTGCTTTGGCAGCTCTGAAGTCTTTACATTTTAAATCCTGCTACTTTTTCTCACGTCAGCTCTAGGCTGTCTTTTTGCTTGATATGAAATTCATACTTGCATGGCATTTCCTTCAATGTGTTATTCAATCTGTCCCACATTAGGCCTGGAGTCGAAGCTGGACCACCTGACACAGATGAAGGTCAAAGGGCTTGTTCTTGGTCCGCTTCACACCGTCCAGAAGGACGAACCCATCACGCTGGAGCTAGATAAGATCAGCCCCAAAGGATCTCATTCTGAAGACAGTTTGAAATCTGTGCTGGCAAAGGCCCACAAGAAAGGTAGGGTTTATTTATTTTTACACACGATGATGTTTTTCTTTTAAAAGCCACGTTTTTACAAAACTCCCAATATTCTCCTGTCTCTTAAAGGTATTTCTGTGGTTCTTGACCTGACGCCGAACTACCTGGGATCTGCTCTCTGGTTCACTAACGGCAATGATGAAATAGTAGATAAAGTCAGGGTAAGATGCTGTCTAATAATAAATATCACCAGTAATGTGTTATTTGAATCTACATCTATGAACGAGTCTTTCTGCTGTAGCTGAAGTCCTCGCGTTTCCTTCCAGGTTGCAGCGGAGTACTGGCTGAATTTAGGCGTTGACGGCATCAAGGTGTCTGACCTCACTGTCGCCTCCACCTTCACCAACTGGCCTAAACTCCGGGCGGCTGTCCAGGGGAACCGCACGGAGGACATTAAGAAAAAGTGAGTGCTGGTTCCGTTTTCTGACCCCATTCTCTCTAGTTGAATAGATCAGACTCTTGATGTACGTGTTGAAGCTTGTCCTATTTGACAGTAGCTCTCAGTGAATTGGTAAAATAACAGCTGAGACAATGTTGTCTGAGAGATCGCTGATCAAAGACATTCCAGTGGTTGAGGTTAAAGTAGCAGGTCAGCCAGAAAAAATAACAGCCCTGTGATTTCCACAGCACTGTGGTGAAGCGACACCTAGTGGAGAAGTTTAACCGCCGTTCTGTTATTTCATTTTCTGATTAAACAGTTTTTGCCAGTTGTTCTCTTTAACCAACCTACCATTCTTTGTCTAAGGTTGCTGATGGGTGCGGTCCAGGGGCTTTCAGCTGGAAACGTGTCTCAGCTGGTCAACACCAGTGGTGTAGATCTGATCCTGTCTGACCTTCTCAGCAGCTCAAGTGACGGTAGGTTGAAGTTGTCTGTTTTATTTAAGCACATCTCTTCTTTTTCTGCTTGTGTTGAGTTTTGATTATCCTTCTGGTGACCGTGCAGGTGTGGTGCGCATTAAAGACGTAGACGCCCTTCAGTCTCAACAGAGAAGCGTAGGCTGGGGTGTTGGTGCTAGTAAATGGACACATCTGTCTAAACTGGCAACATCTCCAGGCCTGGTTCGCCTCTACCAGCTGCTGCTGTTCACATTGCCTGGAACCCCAGTGTTTACCTATGGAGATGAAATCGGTCTTCAGGCAGAAAATGTAAGCTACAAAATAGAAGATTTTTCAAAATGTGTTGACTCATGTACAGCTAGTACACAATATAATCTGTATCATGTTCCTCTCAGAGCTCAGAATCTCCAAAAATGATTTGGAATTTAGACGAAGAACCTTCCAAAGAAGCAGACTTTGAAGCAGTTGAGGTGAGTGTTCAGTCAGTCTAGATGTAAAATCTTAGCTAAACATTCGTTTGCCCTCAAATATCTGCTGTGTATTAAAGTTCCTTACACCTCACACGTACAGGGTAACCGGACAGAGCGCATTGCAGTAAGGACGTGGTTTAAATCCCTCAGTGACCTACGAGGCAAAGAGCGTTCCCTCCTCCACGGGGACTACTACCCTCTCAACTCTTCTGCCTCATCCCTCGCTTTCCTTCGAGTTTGGGACCAGAGTGAAAGATACATAACAGCTGTTAACTGGGGAACACAACCCCTAAAACTAAAGCTTTCTCTGCCACCTACAGGTAAGTTCTACAGAAACATCCAGCTCCGCAGCTGTAGTTTAGTTTTCATTAACGTGACTGATTTTGTTTCTGCAGATGAAGTAAAACTTCCAGACACGGCCAAGGTGAAACTAACGACGGATAAAGACTTGGAAGAAGACTCCCTAATAAACCTGGACTCACTCACCTTAGGACCTGAAAAGGCAGTTCTCCTGCAGTTCCCATATTCAGGCTAAAGGTGGCGCCAAACTGTAGGAAAGTTTCCTGCAGATCAGATTAGTTTTCAACAACATGCTCAAGGCAAGCATCATTAATTCATAGGAACAAGATCAGACATCCAAAAGATTCAGGAATTTTTATTATTAACGAAACCTTAACAGGGTTGGGGGAATTAGTGGTGCAAAACACTGTCCAGCAACATTAAGTTTTTAAAAGTTTTCTATCTAAAGATGGTGTTCTAGTGATCTTTTTTTTATTATTATTGACTTTATTCAGATACATGAGACATTCCATTTGTGTTATTTGGGCATTCCTTTAGCAGCTCTGGTGGGTTTTGTTATTTAAAAAAAAAAAGTTTTCAGCACCGTTTTTTCCCTTCACTTTAAGGTTTTTATCAGAAATGTTACCCAAAAGAACATTTTTACTTTGAACACACGACTAACTTGTGGAAAAAATGGGAGTTAAATGCCAATAAACTGGTCTGTACTGAATCCTGTGTGCGCTCCATGTCTGTTTTAAAACAAGTTACAGCTGGCTTTGTGCCTGAGTTCAAGATAATATCAGCTGAGATGTTTACTGTTTTTCAGTACGTACGGTACAGGTGTGTGAAAGTGTGTCACAGATGTTGAGAGGAAGCATATTTATCTACGTTATCACCGCCTTAAGATTTGAAGGTTCCATATTTGCTACATGTTCGCATTATTTTTAAGTTGAACTAAATGCAAAACACATTTGTCAATATCTGTCTCCTTTAACAGCCTATATAAAACATTGTACAGATTTTATTTAAAGTTCGTTAAATATTAACTTTAAATTTGGGGATTTAAAAGGCAGAGTACCTCTGTTGTTGCTACGACCACATTAAACACGTTTGCACAGACATGCAGACGATTGTGGAGATTTCAGCGTGTTTCACAGAGGTCTCAGTTTTAGTTGTTTGAGGCTGGTATTCAATTGATGAATGCAAAATGACAAAGCTGGTTAGAGGAATGAGGCTTTATCTGCTGTTTTCAAAAACACACTTAACTTGGCTCACAATGACACTAAATTCCTGGAAATGTCTCCAATGCCTTCAGTAGAGTCAGAAATTTGTGTGTTAATTTCTCTTGAACAGCTGGTTTCTGTTTGGAATGAACGACTAACTGCAAAATAATCAGAACCAAGTGAATGATTTAAAACATAATCCTCAAAACGTTCTTTAATATTTGAGTGAAACGCTGACACGTGCATGAGGCTCGGTTAGCGTTACATCATGTCTTGTGGTGGGTTTCTCTTGACATCGACCAGAAATCATGCTTTTATTGTGTTCAAATTGAGACAACACTAGTGATCACTGGAAATTATTGTTCCTCTATAAAAAAATATTGAACATTGATGACATAACCACTTTAACTCTACTGTAAAATAACCAGCTGGGCAGAGAATATTAGAGTATTAAGATTAAACGGCAAAATACTTTCATTTATTAGCTAGAAATACGTTTATTTGTTAAAAAAAATCAAATTAACTATCAAATACGTTAATGAAAGGACAGAATTGTATCTTTTTTGTCACTGGGGTGGTACCCTCAAAAGTACAACTTTGTACCTTTAACTGCAGGGTTGTATCCTAGGGGACACATATGTACCCTAAGGAATACAATTATGTACCCTAAAAGGTACATATTTGTACACCTTAGGATATAACCCCCAGTTAAAGGTATAAAATTGTACTTTTGAGGGTACCACCCCAGTGACAAAAAAGGTACAATTATGTCCTTTCATTTCTGAGAGTGTAGAGTAAAAGCAGACAAGTATAAAATGACGATGTCAGAGTATAGCATGACATTAACCCTTTACTGGCAGATCAACCACTTGGAGCATATTTTAGTCCCTTTATATTATTGAAATGTACACTGAACTTCACTGGGAAGAAAATAACTTAAAAATATGGGAATGTTTGGAAAAAAATCATAAACTTTATTCATGCAACTCCCGTAATATTAACATAGTTATTTTTAATCTACATTATAGAGGTAGCTCTCACTGCCCAAAACGATCAAAAGAATGCAAAGAAAATTATAGTTTTTTATCTTAGAATAGAAGTTAAACCGCTAAGTGAAAGTAAACTTTTCATTTATTACTGAGAAATTCACATGTGTTTAAACATTTCTCCATTGAACAACACAAAAATTAAAAAATGAGAAATTAAAGCTGAACTAAATATTTACTGGAGTCAAACTGGGCCATTCCAGGGTTAAACAACAAAACCACTCTTGTTCATTAACTGGAAATTCATGAGTTTTGGTAACTTAAAAAAAAGAAGAGTTTGAACCAAATAGACTGAATAATAATCTCGTTAAAAACCAGACCACTGTGGAGAGATCAAAACGATTACTCCTTTAACTTCCACACTGAGAGAAAAACTATGAAGAAATGTAGTTTTTGCTCTTTTTTTGTTTTTTTACATTAATTTGGGGCGATGAGGGGTAATCATTTTATGGTAAAGTAATAAATATGTAAACATAATGATGGTGATATTAATGTAAGGTGATCGTGTTTAACCTTTTATTCAAACATCTCTGTATTTTATATTTAACACAAACTAAAATGTGGTTTAATAAGTGGCTGACCTGCCAGTTAAAGGGCTATAAAATATCTTCTGTTGTTAAATAGACTGATTTATGGATTTTCTCCTGAAATGCTTTGTTGAACAACTCAAGAACATAAAGATCAGAAATGAAAATGGTGGAGTCTGGATCACTTCAAGTATTGTGTTTTAACCAGACTACAGTAGGAGAAACCAGTCCAGTATTTGAGAATGACAAAAAATAAATACACAAATATTTATGAATGCATTTGTTTTATAACTAAATGTCTTTTCAAATGTTTCCTTGAACAACCAAATCATAAAAACATCAAAATCACTGAGTTGGAACCACTTTATGAACCAGAATTAACCTGACAGCTGTGGCAGGATCATTCCAGTATATAGTTTGACATTAAGCAAACATAACTTTCATTTATTAGCAGGAAAATACACTCCTAAAGTTTATTTTGAAATGTTTAACTGAACAAATTGAAAATATAAAAAATGTCAAATCAAACTATTGAATCAGACTGCACTCATTCATTCGTTGATGTAATAGAGATGAAACCTTTACTTAAAATGTTACCTAAGTTGATTAAACAATAATAAAAATATTTGAAGCATGGGCATATGATCCATGCACTCTGACATTAGTGCGTTTTTAATGCAGATGCATTATTTGAGTATCAGTTAAAAACAGTTAAACCTCTGTTCTGTGTTTGTGTGATTTGGAAAAACATCCAGCAAATGATTAAGCATTCAATTTATTGTAATAAATAATGACATATTCTGAATATAATGCACCATTTATATCAGGTACCTCAAACTCTCATTTAAGTCAAGGATTAATCCACATTTTATTCATAAAAATATTTGTTTTTATATAAGATATTCAGCTTTGGAAAGGTTTTCTTGCACACAAATATTTTTCCTCGTATATATTCTTTCAACTATTCCTCAATGTTCATGTTTGCTGCAGCAGCAGCAGCATCATCTGCAAAAGAGGCCTCGTGAAGAGATAGTGAACAAACAAAAGCACACGGTAAGAAAATACCTACAGGATTCATGAAAATAATGTTTAAATCTACAGAAACAGATTCTGTACAACTGGAGCATTACCAAAAGAGTGAAAATATTCTCATTCAGAACAACAAGAGTAGTCGTGGTGTCGTTTTTTCCATTAAAGATATGACTGTATGAACATCCATTCATTATGAAGATTCCAATCATTTTACATATTGTGATTTTGAGACTAGTTTTTGACCTGTTCCATATCTTTTATACCTTTATTTAACCTTTATTTAACACAGCACCATGTTTAACTTAATGATGCAACCTGTACAATCAGTTTTGTATTCATCTCTGATATGATGACATCAAATCTGCACGATTCTCATAAAAAAAAACACAGAATCAAACCTACACATTTGATTAAAAATGTCAAACAGTTCCTCTAACAGGTGAGATTAACTCAGCCTGGTTTCGGGGTCTGGTACAATACAGTGCCGCTGTTTTACTGTGGTATCACAGGGGAGGTTTGAAGTTCACAATACCGGGAACCAGAACCTGCCTCGGCACCTCTGAGTGCACCCCACGCCGCTACGAAACCAAACCACCGCTGTGCACACTCATGACTGACTCTCAGTCTGACTCTGACACCCTGATACTCTAGCACCTTTTACATCACAGTGACATGAAGATATATATGACCTTTCATCAACTCTCATGGAACACAACACAGAATTAACAGGATAAGTTATTAACAGCAGAAAGCCCTCTGCTCTGAAAACCTGAGAAGGTCTAATTCAGTCTTTTATCTCAGTTTAGTAAACGCTTAGATGTCTGATTATTAGTCATGAGTTGAAAGGATGAGTCTAATGTTTTTATATGTGTGTGTTCATTTGTTGGTAGTATTAGAAGAATATATCATGAGGATGGATTTTTTAAAAAACTCAAAAGGGAATTTTTGGATGGACTTTTGGAGTCCCTGATTCAAGATGGCCACCAGAGCAACACTAATAAATACAAACATGTTAGTTTCACAGACACTGGGATAAACCTTGGTGTGATTGTAGGTGAGAGTCATCCCAAACACATCCTCTAAGGGATGCTTTTTTAAAACTGTGACTGTTGGAGTTAACACTGCCTGTCTGTGAATTAATGGTCACCATATACACCAACACAAAGTGACTATTACTGTTTTACGCCTACAGTTCCATGGGTTAGTGGGTCGCTCACATTCTGCCACTGCTAACAGGTTGTATGGGACTGTGTGAGATTGTACATAAACCTGAAATTTTCACAAAAATAATTCCAACATAGGATGATCTTTATGTTAAAACTCTGGTGTGAAAAGCGAGGGGTGACGTGTTTCTGCAGTAGTGGCCAAAGATTTAGAGAATAATGCTATTAAGGACAAAAAAATCAACTGAAACAGCAAACTGTGAAAAACAAAGTTTGTTATTCTCAAAACATGCACGTGTCCAGTCATACATTAACAATAATAATCATCAATAAAACCTCACCTCACATCATTATACCAGCTTCAAAATGTCACAATCTCCAAAGTCTAGACTGAATCTGCTCATTGGCTGTTTGAGAGGACAGAGGACACTTTTCTGTTCCTTCTGTTTCTTCTATTGTTAAATATTAATGTCTATTTTACTTTTAAAAGCCTGAAAATCCCATAACTTGTTTTAAAAAAGTATAGTTGATTAAAAAAAACAATTTATTAGCTAATATTAATAAAACAAAGTATATAACACTGTTTTATCTGTTTTATCTGTTTGTTATGTAATTACATCCAATCCAATTCAACTTTATTTAAAAGTCACCATAAATACTATAAATAAATACTGTAAACTGCTGTACAGCCAGATACATAGTAAAACATGTCAGCATCACTTAAAATAAGCAAGTAAAAATATATGAATAGAAATAGAAATATGAGTAAATGAAAGTATAAAACGAGGTATAATATTAAAACAGATTAAAATAAAGTTTAAAACAAGGTTTAATGTTAAAATAGATAAACTGAAGGTATGAAACTAGCTAAAATATGTTGAAAGCAGAAAAGAATGTCATATTTACAGGAAAAATACCAAAACAGCAGCTGCAAAAGCTCTGTCCCCTCTGAGCTTCCAATGTGTTGTTGTCGTTGGTCAGCTGAGCTGAGAGGCCAGGAGGGCTGGTGAAACTGGAGCAGCTCAGAGAGAAATGGAGGGGCAAGGTCGTTAAGAGCTTTACAGGTAAATTACATAACAATAAAACTGGCACTTTCCACCTGTAAACCCTCCACCAGAGGGCAGTATGCATGTACAGGACTGGATGGTGGGTCTCATCCCATTTACCATTAGTGCTAGTTAAGTCACTACTCATTGTGCTGCTTACATTTTTATTACAAAAATATGATTTTATTTAGGAAATTCGTTACAGAATCTACCTTTCATGAATTAATTATGCACACAACACTGAATATATATATTTTTTATATTCTACAAACGTGTTTGAACAGTAGGGTTTCAAATATGTGGATTGCTTTATATCATAACAAATCTTTATTCAATGAATTTAACTTTGCAGACAGGAAGAGAAAAGCTCCCTAAAACAATGGAATTTCTTCAACCAGCAGAGCGTATTTAAAATTCACAAGGTGCTCTTAAAATTCATCAGTTCAGAAATACCTTGAGTAATCTACTAGGGTCAGAAACTGTTTTCAAAATAGTTAATGAAATTCCAAGTTTTCCATAGATTTAGGGGTGGTTCTAGGGGGGCCAGGGGCATTTGGGGGGAGGGGGGTCAGTACCCCCCTGATAGCAAGCTTGGCCCCCCTGTGCCCCCCCGCTAAGTGCTGTCTCAGGCATTAGAGATGAATACTGTGTCATGTTGTCACTGAAATGATAACCAAGAGATCTTTTTGAAAAATAGTTTCATTTTGAAACTTATTAAAGTTATTGTATCCAAAGCAACTGTAACTTAATTGCTAAATACTTAAAGACAATTTTTGTAGTTTTTTTTTTTTAAAGAACATGCCCCTCTTAAAAAGCAGCTGGCCCCAGCCTGGCCCCCTAATGTTGGTCTAAAGTCAATCCTTCTAGACGTCATTAGACTGAGCCCTGTGGGCCCTGTGGGGTACCACAGGGCTCAGTGCTGGGCCCTATCCTGTTCATTTTGTATATTTTCCCCCTAGGCCATATGATCAGACAGTTTGCTGATGTGTCTTATCATTTTTATGCTGATGATATTCAGCTGTACTGCTCATTTAAACCTTCTGAATATTTTAAGTTGTCTTCATTGTTAAAATGTTTTAACAACGTCAAACAGTGGCTCTGTGACAACTATTTACAGCTGAACTCTGATAAGACTCAATCACTAATTTTTGCTCCAGAGAACCAAATGAGTGATATTAAGCAGCACCTTGGTTTTTTGGCTGCTTCTGTCAAACCAAACGTCAGAAACCTTGGTATCATTCTAGATTCTGCCATGTCATTAGAGGAACATTCACGAACATTAATCCGTAACTGCTTTTTTCAATTGAGAAATATCTCTAAGATCAGAACGCTAGTGTCAAAAGCAGAACTAGAGATGATTATTCATGCTTTTATTTCATCTCGCCTTGATTACGGTAACAGCCTTTTTACATGTCTGAATAAGAAAGACCTGTCTCGCCTCCAGTCAGTTCAGAATGCTGCTGCAAGGCTTTTAACCAACACACGAAAGAGTCAGCACATTACTCCAGTTTTAAGATCCCTGCACTGGTTACCAGTGCATTTTAGAATTCATTTTAAACTTTTAGTTTTTACTTTTAGAGCCCTGTGTGGTCAGGTCCCTGTTTATATTTCAGACCTTTTAAAACCCTACAGTCCTCCTCGTAGTTTGAGGTCTACTAGTCAGAGGCTGTTGGAGGTTCCTGGATCACATTTTAAGTCCAGGGGAGATAAATCTTTTAAAGTAGTGGCTCCAAGATTATGGAACGCTTTACCTCTTCCTCTGCGTAGCCTGGATTCTGTTGACTCTTTTAGGAAACAGTTGAAAACTCATTTAGTCAGGCTCGCTTTTAACTGATATTAGGTTGCATGATGTTTTTGTTTTATCGTGTTTTTATTTTGTGTTTTATCATGTTCTTATCAAGTTTTTATTTTTGTGTTTTATCATGTTCTTATCAAGTTTTTATTTTTGTGTTTTACTATGTTCTTATCAAGTTTTATCCTTTGTGTTTTTATAATTGTTTTTATCGTAAAGCACTTTGTGGTCATTGGCCTGAGAAAGGTGCTATATAAATAAAGTTATTATTATTATTATTAGATAATCAGTTTTTCCGAACTTCTAACTTCTTTCATTCAGTTCTTCTGTTTCTCCTTATTTGGTAAGTAAACATATATTTTGTATTCTTCATCTTTATGTTTAGTTTTTAGGGTTTAATTATTTCAACCAAAGAAGCAGTTTTTTTTTTGTATTCCAATTAAAACCTCAGTGCTAACCAAGCTAGCTGACCTAGCATTGTTGCTAAATGTTTGTGAGTGAATTTAAGATGATTTTTTAGCTTATTATGTTAAACTGTAAATAAAATAAAACTTGTTTAAAATATATTTCTTGTAGATAAACATAACAAACGTATATTGTAAGAAAACTTTAAATGCTACATAAAACAGCTAGCTTAATCAAGCTAAGCTAACAAAAGCAGGAAGCCTGACTTCTTTAAGTACTTTTCCTTCCTTGTATTTTTTCTAGAGGTGGGCATAGATTAATTTTTTTAATCTAGATTAATCTAGATTAATTTTGAAATTAATCTAGATTAAAATGGCTCATTTGAATTCTGCCAAAGGGTTCATAATACCGGTATGTGTGTTCATGAGGCTGAAGAGTCGTGATACTTCAAGTCTAGAGTTTAAGGTTAGTAACAGCTGATCCACTGTTTGGATCAGCTGTTACTAACCTAACAAGAAATATTAAACCTGTCAGAACTTCCCTCAGAAACCCAGACCTGAGTCACAAACTGGAACCTCCAGATGAGCTCTGAGCTCATTTTAACAACCTCTGATGGTTGCTGAAGTTATCAGGATGAAACATTTTAACACTAAAACACATTGATCTGTAATCAGAGGTCTGTTTCTTTTAACTTTACAGCTGTTTTCTGAGGCTCACTCTGTTTTAATAGTTTTACTGTAGAAACCTTCTCATCTCCTGACAGTAAAGGATTACATTTAGTTTACAGGTGACCTGATTAAAGCATCAACTCTCTTTTTTACATTAAATAACTTCATGCTGATTTTTTTTTAGCTGTCAAAAAGTGATTGTAGCATCCAGTTTATCTGTATTGGATTAAATCTGCCTTAAAATGACTTCATTTCTCTACTGTTTATTTCACATTACCCTATAGGGCTGTTTCATCATGTTTTTGTTAAATAAAACCACTTTAGGGGATTTAAACATTAACGAGTCTGAAAACTAAAGACAACCCTCTGATAAAGTCACTGACAGATCAATGTGTTTTAGTGTTGATGTTGTTTGATTGGTTGAATGTTCAGCTGTCAGTTATGCTGAGAAACGCAGCACGCGCTGCCACATTCACTTTAACGAGAGGCGCGTGCACAGCTGAGGCTGTCGGCCCAAATAACACGTTGGTTCACCAGGAAACACCTGGAACCAGACAGCCAGTCCAGACCTGGTTGATGACTTGGTCGGAGTTCTGCGGGAACTCTACCAAGTTGTTGCCGCGGGTTTGTGACTCGGTCAGTGCTCTGCTGCGTCTCCTCCAACCTGGATCAAGTCCGAACCACACGGTCCGGTTCAGGAGGAGGGGGCGTATGGTTGGCACGGGCGCGCGGCTCCCGGACGCGCCTCTTTCACCTCCTTGGGTCCAGGTGAAAATCCTGGACCGGAACTGGCTCCCGGTGAAGGAGACACGCCTCACGTCTCCCGAACGCGCGCTTTACCTGGAGCCGCGGCTCCCAGTCCGGGTGAAGGATCGGGTCGGATCCGGGAGCCGCTCCAGGTGAAGTGAGCGTTCGGGAGACAGGAGCCGCGCCTCCTTCAGCTAGACCGGGGGAGCGGGTCCTGCTGCAGGTCCGGACTCCGGAAAGATCCGGGCCAGGATCGGAGTCTGCCATTTGGTAATGCCTGTACATCTCCTAGAACCAGTGACCCAATTTAGATTAACGGCGTTATTTTTTTTTATCGCGCGATAACAGTTTCGCGTTAACGCAGCGCGTTAACGGTGTTATCGGCCCAGCACTAGTTTTTTCATACATACTTTCAGGTAAATTCTACACATGTCAGATAGTAATTTATGAGCTTTAGAGATGTGACGTTATAGAACCAGACCAGCTGGTTTCTCCTGCTCAGAGATATCATTCATTTATCTAAACGGACACCATGCTTTGTTGATTTTGTCCCCTCTATGTAAAATACCCTGAGATATAAAGACCTATTCTAAACAAACAAAATCATCTTCATCATCAAATCTTTATTCCAGACACAATACGGTCCATAGTATAAAATAGTAAAAATAGTAAAAGGAATAAAAGCACAATAATAAAACATTAAACGATTAAAAACATCTTCAGCATCATCAAGATCAAATTAAACTGAATCGAGTTAAAATAATTTGACAGCTTTCTACACATCTTCACTTTTTAACACATTTTAGATGACAATGATAGTAAAGTTCAATAAATCAGACAAGTCAGTCACAGATTCTGTACAAGTAAAAGAAACAGAAACCCCTTAAAATGGTCTTTCAGAGATGATTGTGCTGTAGACATTATCCTAAAACACAATATGATATCTAATAGTTAAAGATACTGCCAGGACGCTCTTGTAAAAGAGATTTTGAATCTCAACGAGTCCTATAGAGGTTTGAATAGATAAATAATGTAAATTTTGATCAAAATTGTTGAAATTGGGAATGTTTTTTGCAGGAAGTAAACCTATCCCAACATAAAATCTCACTTACCAGGTAAACATGGTGGTGATATAG
Source organism: Callopanchax toddi (assembly GCA_006937965.1). Taxonomy (NCBI): domain Eukaryota; kingdom Metazoa; phylum Chordata; class Actinopteri; order Cyprinodontiformes; family Nothobranchiidae; genus Callopanchax; species Callopanchax toddi. The sequence goes on from SSNR01000199.1 coordinate 433,727, forward strand.
TCCTTGTTTGGACCTGCTGTGATGCTGCTGGTTGATAAGCCTCTGATTTAATAAACAAATTCTAAACATACAGCTTGTATTTTAAAAGAAAATGTTAAACCATTCAATTAGGAATAGCTGAAGAAGAATAAAATTCTGAAATGCCAAAACAAGTCTGGAATAAAATGTTTTAGGTTACAGCTGATTCTAGGAGACTTCAGCCTGCGTTTAATCAAAATGTGACGTTCATGCAAAGGTTTACAGTATCGCCACTCAAAGATGACACCCCTAAGCTGAAAGAAGACTTTTTCCACAACTGTTGATTACCATTTAATCATTTAATTATCACTTGGGTGACATGCATTGTAATATTTATCCAGAAACAACAAATATTACAAAGGCTTTACAAACCTCAAAGAACCATAACTATGATCAGATCTACGTGCTAAGCATTCACTTAGTAAAAGTAATAAACCATCATTAACATAAGAACTTAACATATTTTTCCAAATTCCCTTTTCATTATAAGTTTTCTAGTTATCCAAAAGCTCAACTAACAGAAACTAAATGTGTAGCTTTGGCTTCAGGACATCAGGCTAATCACACATCCTGGTTGAGAACATGTGCTACTGAGTTCTTTATTTTTCCCCACGTGTATGTAAATTATTACTGTGTGTGTGTGTGTGTGTGTGTGTGTGTGTGTGTGTGTGTGTGTGTGTAACATTAAAAGCAAACACATACCAAACAAGACCAATAGAAGCCATTGAAGGATGAGAGAGAAAACCCACTCAAACTGAAAGTGTGTGTAAAAAGAATGCACATAAAAGTGTGTTCTTCTCTTCTCTCCAGCATCACTATGACAGTTTGACACACACACACACACACACGGAGTGGCATTATGACAAGGTGGATGAAAGACAGAGAGATCAACTGAAAGAACGACAGGACCGCTATATCTTTGTTGTTCGCCGTCTCTCTCTCTCCTCCCCTTTTCGCTCACACACACTCTCACATGTCTACCTAGCAGCAGACCATACACACTTCTCTGCCACTCACACATCTCTCCACGTAATGACGACCTAACAGGTAAGACTACTTGGTTGAACATTTGAACAGATAAGGGAGGAGTTATTTTTCTTAGAAAACCTTTAACTTAAAGCGGCACTCTGGAGCATTTTTCTCTGTATCAAAGTTTTCTAAATGTTTTAAATGATATTTCAGGTCTAAACTATGATCTATGGGTTGAGTTCCACAACATCTGTCATTCTGATGAAGACCCTCCTTCCTCCTAGAGACCCCTTTCCATTATTTCTTGCCGCCGACATTTTTCAGCCAATGAAATTCAAATTTCTGCATTCTCTCAACATGCACGCGCATCGACCAAACCTGTACCAGTAGGGGGCGCTGTCGTACAGGACGCTCCGTGTGTTTCTCTGCCGTCTCAGCCGTTCACTGAGGACTCACGGCTCATTTCTACTAAAAACCTACCCATTCTCCAGCTAAAGATGGATTTATTTTTATTTTTAAACCTTTCACCTCACAGAATGGCAAGGCTTGACAGGATTATGCGTTTATTTTGGTCAGAAAGTTCATCCAGGGCCGAGTCAAGTTCAGCTTCAGAGTCCAGCAGCAGCTCTCTGCTAACAGAGCTAATATCAGAAGCAGCAGGGACAGAGAGGGCTCTTCAGACCCTCGTAGTATTGTTGGAATAAGATTGTGAACTGTGAGTGATTAAACCCTACACATTGAGCTGTACAGTTCATGTCCGAAGTATATGCGCCGCGTGCACGCGCGCACACGCGACCGGACGAGCGTGTGGAGATGTTTTGAGGAGGAGCCTTTGGACGCTAGATTCAAAAACTGCTCTCCTGATGAAATCCTCCGGAGTGCCGCTTTAACCCTGTTGAACTAGAAGTAGTATCACGTCTAAAACACCTGTCTTCAGGTGCTTTTATCCTATGGAGTATTACTATAAAATCAGTCAGTAGGATATAAACTAACAGAGAAACTTTTTTAAAATAAATATAAGATTACGTTAGTTCATCCATCTGCTGAGACTTATGGTTTTTTTAGATTTATATTCTGAAGATATTCAGTGCTGAGGCTACCAAAACGACAAATAAGTTGTTACAAAATCAAAATGATAACTTTGTTTATATTATGATGATTCACTCACTAGACATGTGTTTGTTATAAATGGATACCAATGCTTCCAGCAAGTCGCCGTACGTCTGACTGGTGTCATGTTTTGGAACCAAGCATCACAGAAGTAAACTCAAAAATCCAGCGTTTTGTTTTTTCTCTTGTGTCAAGCTGAACAGCTCCAAGTCTCAACAGTACTTGTAGCGTTTGAGTGTTGCTACCCACAACAGGTTGGTGTTTACACCAAACTTACTCAGAGACTTTAAACCACAAGCTTTGTTCATTGTGAGCAAAGATAAGATGTAAAGATATGATAAACCAGGGCCTCAGTCTAGTCTTCAGCTTTCAGTGCTGCATGGTTCTGACAGCAAACAGGCCCACGGGTCAGTATAGGTTCTGGATGTGTCTGCTTTAGATGGACTTTAGTGGAATCTCCTTTATTCTGTGTTGATAGAAGACATGTCTGTGATATTTAGGACACCCCAGCTGATTTAAACGAGGTGGACAAATCAGTAGACGAAGGCGTCGCTGCTATTTTTGACTTCCTTCATGTTGGTGACCTTCTTTGACATCTGCAGATGGAATTGGGGGCAACAACTGCTTTGTGTTTTATACGTTAGGAAGCAGAAGTTCAGAGTCTGTGCCATTGCAGGATGAATAAAAACATCTGTACTCAACATTTTCCAAGCTGTAGGGAACGCCTGAGTCTGGATTACAGTTCGTTTTGAACAGAATTGCATGGAAATCATTGCAAAATGTTCATTTCATTCATAAAAAAGTTACATTTCATAGTTCCTAATTGAAAAACGAGTCATATTCTTTGACTTCACATGCAGCGGAGATGCCTTTGTCACAGGATTAATCTGCTTTACATCTCTCTCCACTGAGTGAAAACCTACTGAGTAATAAACAACCTTGTTTTTATCTAGTTTCAGTTTAATGTTGAAGATCTTTCTGCAAATAAAATTTAATGATCAAATCTCCCAAACGCATCACAGCATGGAGCATTTTGATGGATTCAGGGTCGTTTTTGTGAGGTATTCAGGATATTTTAACCTTTTTCCACTGTGTTTCGTGACTTCTTGGTAAAGCAGCCTCACATGTCATGTGATGTTTTTTCGACAGCGGTTTTAGCTTTGGCACTCGCTGCTGTGCCATGAAGCTGCGGCAGGCGAAGCCTCCGGAAAGCCGTTGCACCGTGTCTCCCTTTGTCAGCCTTGGAAACCTGTAGTTCCCTCGTTCTTGCTGTGGTGACCTCCCTCGAAATCTTCCTCTCATGGTTTCTCACTGAAGGCAGATCCGAGCTACGCTTACCATCTTTTTTCTCACCTTTTTTCTCTTTTGGAAAGCTTTTCAGAAACCAAAAATCATACATTTCATTCAGTATGATTCGATAATGTAAGAATAAGACATTCTTATCACTTTCTTAAGGAGCATTCGTTTCTAATTTGATGATGGGATAGTTTCTGTCATGCTGCTCTGTGTTGACGTCGTAAACCCATGTCAGTCAGAAAACATACATATGCAAATCGTATGAAGTTCTTCAGGTATTGACCTGGATTCTTCCAGTTAGCTGCAGCATATTAAACTACAAATCCAACATTTTGCTGATTAGTGTTTGACCAGTGCTTGCAGCCAGGTTTCACCAGATATTTTTAGTGATTTTTGATGATTATTAATAGCTGGAAAAGCTGCATTTGTAATAAAAATAAGGATTTCTCAAAATTAATAATTTCTAAAAAAAACAAAATTATTATGTTACTCAACAATCAGTATAATTAGTTTTTTGTTTTCCTAATTAAATAAAAAACCTTCATGCACAACCTGTAGGATTCAGATTTTAGAGGAGTAATAATATAAACACGTGTTTAATTCTGATCGTGTTTTAGAAAGCAGTGATGTCAGGAGAGCATTTATTTGATGCAAAAGTACTATTTTCAAAGTTTGCCCATGCACATTATGAATTTTATTCACAAACTTTACAACTTTTAAAACAACTCTTTAGATTAAAACAAAACATTTGTAATGTAACGTATTTTGTTTTCTAATCACCAAACTGTAGTTTTTAACACATTTTCACATTATATCTTTAGTCTGCAGCCCACTGCTCTGGGATCAGATCCTATCTGTTTTTTAAAGCTGCACAGCGTAGCATCGCAACTGAAGAGGCGGTCTTGTTCTATAATGACTAAATTGTACGCGACACTGTTCTAGTCCTTCGTAGTTCTAGTTAGATGGGTACGTTTGGCGTTGGTTAGCGAAGATGACCTTCGTCGTATTTCCAGATGTTTTCGTTGCTGTTGATTGAATCTGGATTTCTCGACTGCAATGATTAAAGACAACGAGTTAAAATCAAAACAATGATGTTTACACTTTTAGAAAGTGTCATTTAAACAGCAGCGTGTTAATGGTTCCTTTTGTTTTGGTTGACCTCTTTGACCTACATTCAAATGAAAGAATACAAAGAGTGAGTCCTTTTGAAACCTCCACACTGATCGGAGGTATCTGTCTTGTGTTTCACCAGATAAAGTGTCATCCTATGAATGTACATTAATATAAAGTCAGCCATAACAAATGGCACTTATATAAACTCAAACTTTGAGCTTCTAGTAGTGAAAAATCAAACTCGTTGGAGCGATTTGATGTTTCAGGACCTGTAGAGTGTAATTTAGAATTAAATCAGCCGTTGACTTTGCAGAAACACACCACCATGTTGAGTTTAATGATCTGAAGGCCCATTATGTGAGACTGTATCATGAAATATAAACAGGTTTCTTATCTTTTATGAACTCTTTACGACGCCTGGTCTGTTTCTGTCTTGCAGCAGACAGAAAACAGTTTTTATTTCTACAAAAGTTTTGACGAATCTGCAAACCGTCTCTGTCCTGTGATCTTACTTCTAAGTTCTAAGCTGCCACCAAAGCACCATGTGTGTTTTTTTGTTAGCTTATATTCTTTTTGCATATAGGGAGCAGCATTTTGATATAAAAGAAAATGTTTCAAATCCTTTCATGTCTGCTTTTAAATATGACGAATACCCGTTGAGAATTAGCAGAATCGTCCTGGAGCTTTCTGCTGTTTAGCTAAAGTTGTGAAAATGGTTTAAGTCATTATGAATTAAAATGCGAATTTAATTCTTATTAAAGTCAGTTCTGATGATTTAAAATCACTAATCTATAGTGTAATTGAGTGATGCATGAGGAGCGGATACGTAGCAGTTTCGCTTACTGTTTTCAAACTCATGTTCTTCAGGTGAAGCAGCCACTTTCTCAACCCTTCTGCTTTTGCAGAGGTAGCATTCATTTCACAAAAACAATCCTACATCAGAATATTTGTCTCGTGTCCTTTACGTCTCTTGTTTGTCGTTGACGGTCCCCTCATCCATTCCACTCTTCCCGCCAAGTCATTGCGTCGTTTCTCAGTGACGGAAGAATGACAAACCGACCTGGAGAGAAAAAAACGGTGCGAAAAAAGTCCAGAAGCGTTTCTCTGGTTCCCCCTCCTCTGCTCCCGCAGCTTTTTAACAGTGAATTTGAGAGAAAACCAGAGAAGCGTCTCCCCCGTACCGACTCCTCCGCGCTCCCCTTCCATCCTCTCACATCCTTTTCATTCACACATTTTTCATTTGGCTGTTTTTTTCTCAAGGCTTGTCTGCTCTTACAGACATGACTGCACTCACAGCAGACTCCGGTGAATCGGCAGGCCGTAAGTCTGGATGTGCTGAACTGTGCAGAAAAAACACACTTGCTAAAACTCTTTCATACGAACCTAAACTTAGCACCGCTCATAGCAAAACAGTTTAGCAAAAAAGATTTTCTTAGGATACATTTTTGTCGTTTTTGTATGTTTTATCTTTTACTAGACCGCAAAAACATTTATCAACACCTTTAAGGGATTTTAAGCTGGTCTCAACAACACAGCAACCCCTTTTGTAAAAAAAAAAGAAAAAGCCATTAAATTTGCTGCGTTTGAGATCTCCATCTTGTTATTGCATAATGTTTGCAAAAATTCAGGTGCGCTGTGTGAAGTGAAGCACTCAGTTTCACACATGAAAGGCGGCACAGGCAACACAAAAACGTGTCATCACTTTCAAAAAGTTTTAAAAAGATAAAGTTCTGCGAGGGTGCAGTGACTTACTGCTCTTTAAAGTGTTTGTAAATAGAAGAATGATGTGCAGAACTTTAGTTTTCTGTTGCATGATGGGCATGTGATTTCAGTGCACGCGTTCGTTATAGAGCTGGTTTTAATGACGCGTTCGCGTGAAAAGCTTTCCAAAGAGGAGACTGCAGACAGTTTGTGTGCAGGATAGATGAAGAATCTGAGCTGTTAACAAGTCACACACCAGGATCCCATCACACCGACATCTCCGTGGAGGAACAACCAATCAGCAGTACGATCCAATAAGATCTGCTGTGCTTTTTTTTTTTTTATCAGAAAATTTCTCATAAAACAATTTATGTGCTCTTCTGAAATTCAAGGATTTACCTTTTTAATGTCCACATCAAGAAAAAAATGTCATGGAAATTATTTCATTTTGTATTTTTGCATTCATTTGGAGCAAGAAAATAATGATGTAAAAATAATAAAATCAATTTTAAGGTAATAATAATGCAAGACTATAAGTTCTTACTACGACCTTTAGATATTTTTTGGTTTAGTAGATTTATTTCCCAGTGAACTTAATAAGACAAAAGGACTCACAGTGTGCTCTACCAAGTGGTGACCCTGTCGGTCAAAACTGGGCACCTTTTTTGACACTTTTTTTACACATACAGTGTAAATGATGGCCTTGATTTTGTGTGTGAGTATGTTTGTGTGTATTATTGATTTTCCATCAATCTATCAGCATCAGTGTGTGTCGAGTGTCTCCCTCAGTGATCCGTGTCATCCTCATCAGTTTTAAAAGCATTAGTAAAATCTTTTCTTCTCAATTAGATAAAAAATGTGTTCAACTGTGCAATTTCATAAATATGAATTATTCTAAAAAGAACGGCGCAGCAAAAATATTGAGTTTGATTCTGATTGGTTGATTGAAAGTTTAACGAGAAAATTGCATTCATAGTAAATAGAAAAAATCATGCTTTTTTAGTTTTACAGAATTTTATGTTACAAGTCACGATCACTGATTAGTACACTGGAGGCTCAGAACACTTCAGCGCGTGGTGGGAAAAGCCGATATTGAACCTCCAACCTTCTGATTGGACAAAATCTTTAATAAATCAAAAAAATATTTATAAAAAAACATAAAAACTTTAAAATGTTGCTCATTGTTGTGACCATGAAGTGTTCTGATCTAAAATAAGTTGTATGAAACTCAGTGTGATTTTATTCTAATTCAGTTTATTATCAAAGTGCCAGTTCACAACACAAGAACATGTGTTGAGCCAATCAAACATTCCTATACACATCACATATGCTAATGCTGAGGTGACTAGCACAGACTGTCTGTACCACATTATTATCTGCCCTGCATATGAATGATGAGGTTGTGATGGTGGCCTCAGCATTAACACGATCAGCTGGAGCTCGTGCACCGACACTAACCCACTTTACTCACCTGGTTGGATCATAAAGAACGCGGAGGAAGGAGTTCACGCTCTGTATTTATACTGTAGCGATTACCGTTGCATAAAGAAAAGATTACAAATTCATTAATGGACACAATAATCAGAAGGAGAACATTGTAAAACACTAGTAAAAACTAGATTCATCAATAAACTGGACACAGATTTGTTTAATGCGTGGTCATAAAGACATCATACACGTATTTAGTTGGTGAAAAGAAGTCAGCCGTTGCAAAAAAGCTCCAGAACCAGACAGGTGATAAATCTTTTCTTATTTTTTAAAAACAAACCCCTTCGTTGTATATATTTGTGCTTGCATATATCTTTATACACATTATATCCTTACAGAATATTATCATTACCATGATCTGGTGTAAATTCTGTGGCTATATTTCATTTTGCCTATTAAAAACAGCATTTTCCTTATATTGTTTCTATTGCTTTTACTTTAGTTTTTAATGAATATATTTAGTTGAAACTGTCTTCTATCGATGTGCTGCTGCTGCTGCTGCTGCTGGGAACTGAATTTCCCAGAGAAACTTTTCTGAGGTTTTATTAAAGTTCTCAATCACTCTATTTATCCTAATTTCTTGACACATTTAATCTCATCTTAAACTTTTTCCAACATTATTCATTATTTACTTCCTTTTCCAAACATTTAAAGTAACATGTCAACATTTTCTACTTTACTGTATATATTATATGCTTTATAATCACTATAAATGAGATTAAATCTACTAAACCGTTTGTACATTTTTTAATTTTACACATTTACTTCAATACTTTTCAGAAAATAACAAAAAAAAGTTTGCCTCATAAAAAATATGTTATAAACTAAACACAGAATCATTTAACCTGAATGTTGTGTTGTTTTTTAATTCAGTTTTTTGTATAAAAACTTAAAGACGTATATTTGTTGCTAATGAATATTTAGACGAACTTTTAAAACTTCAGTTCGTTTTAAAGCAAGCTGATTAAAAATATGAAGATGTTTGATGTAAGGCTGCACAATATATCAATAAGTGATTGATATTGTTATAATCATGTTTTGTTTTTGTGCAATTATAGTTTTTATTTCATTTTCAGAACATACATTTTAATAGAAGATGGACTTTAAACGTCACCAGGTCACCAATCTGTGAGCACATTCAATACAGGGAGAACGTGTAGATCCTGATGACAAAACTTCACATACAAACTAGTAATAATGGTAAATATATGGAAAAGATGAATGAAACCCAGAGACATATGTGAGTCCATTATATGTGTCAACACCTCTGATCTGTTGTGATTCCACATTATTCCTCCAGTGTTCTGTCACAGGTCTCAAGATTTCCCAAAGTTTTCCATTTCCTAGCATACGTTTATGTGATACTATATGGATTACCTTTGTTATGAGGATCTCTCAGGCAGCAGCACCCACCTGTGTCATCGCACTTAGAGATCTTAGGTATTTCACTCTGATCACAGGCAGAATCGTGGTGATGTCTTATTGTTCTGCTCAGTCACTCTCTAATGTGTTCTAGTAAGGTCTCTTAGAAGGAGTAGGTGTACTCACACTACCATGATGGATGTACAAACATTCCAGGTCCATCACATAAACTATTAGCTGAACCCATCCTAGAGGGAGTAAAGTCAAATCTGTTCACTATTTCAAAATGAACACGTGGAGCAGCGTGGAGATTTCTAAGACAGAACACATTAAAAAATATTAATATTATAATTTTATAACCTTTTTTTATTCAAGTAATGCCCTATTGAGATAAAAAATCTCTTTTACCACGAAGACCTGAGGGCAGCTGGGGGTTGAGGACACTTTGACACATGGCTTGGGCCGGGTATTGAACCCTGGTCTCCCACATGGTAGACGGTATCTCTTCCCACAGGTTGGATATCGAGATCATGATATTCCACAAATATTGCATGGTTTTTCTAATATTGTGCTTCCTTGGTTTAATATAAGCTCATCTAAGTTCTGATGTCACTCCTTCATTTGACTGCATAAACATGCCCATCTCTTTCTGCATGTGTGTGTGTTGGAAGGGTCAAAGGTTACTAAAGTGGACTTGTCAGTGGTTGGGTTTGAGGTTGTGTGGAGGTGTTTTAAAGCTTCAACTTGACACAATAAAGGTAGAAAAACAGCACGTTACAGGTGTGTGTGTGTGTGTGTGTGTGTGTGTGTGTGTGTGTGTGTGTGTGTGTGTGTGTGTGTGTGGGCGTGTTGGTGGGTGGGACTGCTGGCTGCTTAGAGGGTTCCCTGAACCTCATCGTTTGTCGCTGTCTTCCTTCCTGTTTCTTTCTTTCTCACTTCCTGTCAGCTGACTCAGCCGGAGGATCTTGATCTGGTAAACATCTACCGCCTCTGCACACTCTCTCTCTCTCTCTCACACACACACACGCACGCACACACACACTCAGACAGATATACATAAATGTAATTTATGAGTAGCTTTGCGTATTGTTAAACAACCTGACAAAGATCCATCAAAGTAACCTAAAAAAGCACTCACTATAAGGATTTTAAAAAATCTCTGCAGAGGTCCTAGATTAGATGTTTTTGGGACAAAAATCTTTGCAAATTTATAAATTAATGAAGAAAAGGAGCAAAAAGTGGAGAAGGTTTTCAGAGAATGGGTGGGTCACCTTAAAAGAAGAGAGATGCTCGCAGAAAACTGATGACGGCACAGAAAGAGAGTGGAGCAGAGAGATTTAAAAAGAAAAGAAAAGCAGGACAAAAAAGTTAGGCTCTAGGTGAGAAAAAAAAAGATGCGACGCGATAAAAGGACGGGCAAGAGACGGAAAGAGATACAGAGAGATGGAGGAGGGGGGCAGAGAGATAAAGATAGCTAAGAGGAGGGAGATCCGTCAGCGTTTGTTTCCTCAGGATGTGGTTACCACGACGACGCAAAGGCAGAGGCAACATCACTACCCGCTGGTCCTCTTTGACACCTGCAAGAATGTGTGTGTAAGTATGAAAGTCAGGGTGTGTGTGTGTGTTTCACTGAGTAGTTGTGTATGTGTGTGTGTGTGTGTGTGTTTCACTGAGTAATTGTGTATGCGTGTGTGTGTGTGTGTGTGTGTGTGTGTGTGTGCTCTGGGTGGTTTTGTGTGTCCATTATGCTTGTGCGACCGACGTTGTGTGTGTGTTGTGTCAGAGTTCACAGTGAAGAGACACACAAATAGGAAGGAACGTGTTAGAGGGTGAAAATAGTCGAGACGACGAAGAGCTAGAGTCAGAAAGAATGATGAAGAGAAGGAGAAGAACAACAGGAACCAGAAAACATGAAGAGCAGGAGAAGAACTTATGTGAGAAGGAACTTAAGCGCCAAGGACTGGTAAAAAGAAAAACCTCAGAACGCACACACTGTATTTGTCTCTTCATCTCATCTTACTTCGCTCTTTCTCTTTCTGACTCACTCAGTGTCCTATTTAGAGCAGAATGTGGTTTCAAGAGAGAAAGAAAAGGAGCCAGCAAGGACCTAAAGACTCACAGCAACGCACTCTAAATTAACTTATTTTGAATTTTTTACACTTTAAGTATTGAAAAAGTAGTCCAAAAGAAAGATTGTTTGCTATGAAGGTGACTCACTTTTTAAAACGTGCGTTGCTTTGACTGTAGGATGAATTTGTGCAAAGGTTTGAGCAGTTTTCTTTCTCGTCGATCTGACTGCTGTTTGATTTTCCACACACGTTGACGCTAGCATGGTAGCATAAAATGTGAATATGTAAAGTAACTGACTGTTGCATCAGTAGTGAGAATCAGTCAAACTTGCAGAGATGTGCAACCTTTAGTTTTTGGGCACGAATTAAATTGATTTAGAACAAAATACGACTTCAGTTAGATCAAATCAGAACACGTTGCTTTGATTTGGACTAAAATTAGATTGAACCTGATAATAATTGGTTTGAACTGAACTGTGTTTTATTGTGCTTTAATACAAATTTTCATAAAATCTTTATAAAAAGATTTTTCTTACAAGTTGCATAAGTTTTACACCAGGCTCTTGAAAGTCTCGATACGCAGTATGTTGGATCTGTTTGTAGTGAGGAATGGTTGATTTAAAGTTGTTCTTCCCAGCGGTTTGACACCATGGTGCTAATAAAGGTGTTTGTTAATAGTCTGGATCAGGATGACTCAGAAACAAGTCTAAACCGTTACGCTGATGAAGCTCTACTAAACCTCTCTGATTCCAACTCAAACAGGCTGCAGCAGCTACACCGTATGTGATTTAAATTATATTCTAAAAATATATATTTTCACAAGGAACAACGGGCTAATTTTAACTGACTGGCTCAGATTTTAAATAATGTATCATTTTATACAAATGGACGCAAAGTTTGTGTTTTTGCTCCTTTCATTTTTACATTTATTTTGTTATTTGCTCTATTTGACTCTGAAGACCTAAATATCCTCATTCTGAGTCATTAGAATTTTTTATTCAAGGTTAAATGTGTTTTTAATCTCTTTATGTTTCATTAATATATCTGTACCTGTGAGCTGATTCTGCTCTAAATAGACTAGGGTTCAAGTACATGACTTGACCTGTTTCTGTGAGGTGCTGGAAACTCTTAAAGACCTACCTTGAAGGTGCTTGAAAGGGGCTTGAATTAGATTTGGGCAAAAAAACTTTTGTTTTTCACCTTATTTAAATCTCATGGATCAGACTTTTATTCTGTATTAGAAACACATCATTGCACGTATTTGTGTCGCACTAATACTGTTAATGTTGATTTATTTCTTCATAAGCCCTGGTAACTTTCAGTCAACATAATCCTGTTACATGACAAATAAAGAGACTTTATAAAGAGACTTTTTAAAAACAAGAGAAGCTCAAACACGTTTTGACTTTAAGTTACTTTTAGGTTAGACTTGAAAAGTTTTATAGTGAAGTGATTTCTAGTGTTTTCAAGCTTGAGCTGCACATTTAATTTAAATGTAAATGTTATTGCTTCTGAATGCTTGACATATTACAGCACTGTGACGTACTGGTAAATGAATGTTTACCAGTGTAAAACTTTACCTTTTAGTACCTAACTTTACCTATTGGTATAGAAGTGATTTGAATGGTGTCTTTTTTTATGATTAAAAATTAAAAGAAAACATTACCTCTTAATAAATTAGAATATAATTTATAAGTTATTTTATGTTTAAATCTATTTCAAAAGTGGAAGTCAAATATTCATCTCACTGAGGCTGAGACATTTCAGATGTCTTTTATTTTGATGGTTTTGGCTTAAAGCTTAAGAAAACCTAAAATTCAGTTTCATATAAAACTTATTGAAACGCACGTCCAGTATGACTTACAGCATCATGTTAGTGAGGTGTGGAGGCGATTGGTTTGTGGTACTGCTGAGGTTTAATGGAACCCTTCAGCTTGACTCCATTGTTGGGTCTGGTGTTGTTCATCTTAGCAACATCCTGCAGAGTCTCTGAGGTTTAGGTCATGTTCTGCTGCTTATCTAAAGTCAGGCCATGGAGGTAACAGGTTCAGAGGAGAAACCAGACGTCCCTCCTCCTAGTTACGCTCTACAGTTCCTCCTAGGGGGTCCTAAAGCACGCCCAGACCAGAGGGGGTCTATAATCCCTCCAGTGAGTTCTGATTCTACCCTTTATGTTACTGAACTGATAAAGCCGTACGCTCCAACCCGAGTCCCCAGGTCCACAGACCAGAATCTCCTAACAGTTCCAAGGACCAGATTTAAAAGTCGAGGTGATCGCTCCTTCCAGTCTGTTGCACCTCGACTTTGGAATGACCTTCCTTTAGTTTGACGCTGTATCTGGACACCTTTAAAACATCCACTTATTGAAAACTACTTTTAACTAAATCTTTTATGTTCTCTTATTGGTGTTTAACCATTTCTATTTTTACTTTGAAGGATATTTTAAAAATTGTTTTATTATTTTAATTTGTTTTATAGTCTTTTATTTAGTCTAAGAAATTTTAATCTGTCCTTTATTTTTTTCATTTATTTTAATAGTATTTTATTTTATCTTGATGCTTTTGGTTCTTTGTCTTTTAATCATGTTTAATTCTGTTTTTTGTGACGCACTTTGTGATTTATGTCTGCGAAAGGTACTATATAAATAAACTTTACTTACTTACTTACTGACTATAGGGTCTTCTTCAAGAGAGACATTCCTAAAATCAGGAGGCATGTGTGCCTGAACCACCTCAGCTGATTCTTTTCAAAGACTGTAACCTACTGAATCAGACGTAGAGACCATTTAAAGGTTCAGGAAACCTTAGTATGGGTTTAGAGTTTTTTTTAGCTGATTAAAATGACATAATGAGTTTACAATATTTAACTTTTTCACAATATTTTAATAATCTGAGCTACTGAACTTTGGGTTTTTATTAGATGTCAGCCATAATTACCCAAATTCCAAATTAGAAGAAATAAACACTTGAGATGAATCTATCAAATGTACTGTTGTATATGTTTCACTTTTCAAGAATGATCTAATCTATTTGGACTTTTTGAGAAAGTTAAACAACGACCTCAGTGTTGAGAAAGGTGATGTTAAAGCTGTGTTTCTGTCTCCTTTAGGCCTTGTAACAAAACCATCCACAGTATCATGGAGGAGCGCTCGTCCACACAGTCCTTCACCGACCTCCAGCACCATCGTCACCGTCCATCCTTTCCTCTGACCGTACACAGCTTTCAGAGCTCTGAATCTGGATACCCGTCCTCTCATCCTGCTCAGGATTCGCTGGAACATTACGGAAGTAGGGAACAGGAATCCTCAGCCTCGTTCCTGACGTCAAACTCCTCCTCCGGGCCGAGAAGGGGGAGCAGTTTAGATGGAGACGACAGTTTAGGAGGTCACTTTAGTGGGGAAAACAGACTGGGAGGTCATTTTGATGACTCTTGGTACGGCAAGAAAGGAATATGGGATGACGGGGCGAGCGGGGAGAGTACAGTAGAGGATTTTCATGGTAAAGGTTACACAAACGATGCTTTTTGCACAATGAACTGTGCTGCTGAGGAAGGAGACAGATGGAGGATCAGATCAAACTATAACAGTTATGTTAGCTGTGAGACTAAAAGTGATTATAACAGGGAGGCAAACGTGAACCACTTCACTAAACAGCCTGGGTCCTACAACAGAGCGGGAGGCTTTAACGACAGGGCCGAGCCAAAGCTGAGCGATCAGTACTTAGGAGGAGAGGAGGACTACGGGTCCAGCTGTGGGTCAGGTGAGGATCAGCTACAGCCAGCTGAAGCTGAGGGCTCGTGGCTCAGCGTCTCTCCCACAGTAGAGGTGGAGGTCAGAGGTCAGGCGGAAGGGAGGTGGAGGGGAGCAGCGGACAGCCACGTTTTGTCCTCAGGCTGCGTCTCTCAGAGATCACCTGTAGACATCAACAGCAGGACGTACACTCAGAAACTGGACTCCTTCTCCGAGGCGTTCCTCTCCCAGAAGAAGAGAAGATTCCAGACGACTCCCAGTGTGGATTCCTCTGGACAAGTCTGGGAAAACGGAACAGGAACTGCTGGATTTATCAAGTCAAGGCAAAGCTGTGCTTTTGACTCAGACCCCTACATGCCTCCCTCCTCCTCTTCCTCTTCTTCCCCAGCCTGTCCGTCTCTTCTACCGTTCCCCTCCCCTCCCACGTCGTCTCACCTCATGCCTTCAGTTCTTAGTCCTCCTCCCACACCTCTACCTCCTCCCTCACACTCGCCCTCCAACACAGATTCTCCCAGCGGACACTCAGTCTCCCAGGGAGGAGACTCTCTAGCTGGGCTTCAGTTCATTTCCTCCCGCGTGCCTTCAGCCCCCTCCTCTGGGATGATCTGGAAGTTCCCACTGCTGTCCCACTGCTTTCCACAGCTGTCATCCAACCCCAGCGACGCTGAAGGCAGATCTTCCCACGGTCACAACCCCAGCAGCCTCACAGGTACGACAATAACATGAACTATGAAGAGAAAGTGTCAGAGAGCTGATTTCACCCCCTAAACGACCAGCCGCTGGTTAATACCCTTTTGTTAATTTACGGGACGTGTGGGTGTTTTGTAGGTGTGCTCACCAACTTTCCCTCCTCCATATGCAAATGGCAGTTTCACTTTTTCACAAGTAAAAACCATTTGACATTTTTTGTCAGTTTTTCACGTTTTGAAACTTGATGTTTTTGCGTCACTTCACAAATGTTCTAGACAGGTTTTAGCTCAGATGTGGGTTTTCAGAACTGATCAGAGGTGTTGTCAGGTGTTATCAGATTGGATTTCTATTTTACTTGTATTCATTTTCTCATCTTCTACCATTCCTCCTTTCGTCTCCTTTCCCAGCCTCCTCCACCCTTCTCCAGTCTCCTGAATCATCATCGCTCACTCCTTCCTCCCATCGCCCTTCCCTCCACTCCTCCAGAGTTCCTTGCTCCTCCGGCGCTCCATCCCTTCACTCCTCTTTTCACCTTCCTTTTCTTCCATCCCACTTCTCTGGCAAACGCCACGAGACGACTGAAAAGATCAACCTGTACAGCACGAACCAGAAAGTGAAGAGTGAAGCAACCAGTCCCAGCCAGTCACAGACACAGGTATGAGACGAGGCCTTCATCATCACTGGAAACATTTAGAAGAAAAAAGGACGTTTCATGTTTGTTTTTTTTAATTATTAAAAAAAAACTTCACTTCTCTTCACTCACTATTTATTTTTCACTTATATACAAAAAACTTCAACGGACACATTTACTGTCTTAATTTGAAATAATTCATCAAACAAAACATACAAACATATCTTTTTAGCTCAACTTTCAGCCTCCATCTTTTTAAAGGTCACAACCCAGCGTTGCACATTTAGAACCAACCAAACTCAGGAGGCTGTTAAACAAACAGGAGAGGCAGCCGACACGCAGTGGGCGGACGTCTGAATGGCTGTTTGTCATGACATGATGTTAGCTCCAGCTGCTTCTAAAAACCACCGTCTTCATCTGGGTTTTATTTTTAGACATGCTGAGCAGGTTTAAATAGGACAAACCTGGAGCTGGTGAAAAACACGTTTTTAAGTTTTGAATGAGGTGGGATGTTCCTGCCTCAGGCTCATGTCAGGAACTTATCTCTGTTATCAGAAGTGTTCTGATTTGAACTTTTGTGTTTATAGTTTATTCATTTAAGATGTTTCTGACATTTTTTTTATGTGTTTGAATGCATATTTTTGCATCTTTGCAGCAACAAACTGCTCCAGTTTATACTGGAAGGCCATTTCCCAGCATCCTTCAGTCCAAAAGGTTTCAGAATAGAGGCCATTACACTCCTCAACCACTTCTCAACCCAGCCCGCAGGGGGAAGGGACTCTTTTCCTCCCTTTCTCCTCATCACAGGGAGGAAGAAACAACTTGTGGCGAGGAGGACGAGGAGAGCAGAGGGTAGGTCAACTGTAGAAAAAAGTTTTTTATGCTAAAAAGGAACAGTGATATATAGATTTTTTCTTCCAGGTATGTCAACGTGGGTCCTGACTTCCAGGCGGATCTTTCTCCTTGTTTTGTGGATCATGGGTGGTCAGGTGTGTGGTTCCCAGAGGAAGACTTACCTCGAGAAGAGTTGCTCTGGAGACCGTCGGATGAGCTGCGGGAGAGTGAAAAATTACAAGGCCAAGGTAAAAGGAACACGGCAGAAATCACTAAACCTGCTGCTCCGATATCATCAGTGAACATAAAGCTATAGCAGATTTATATCAGTGAAATAACCACTTTGAGTAAACATGATGTTTTATGGTTGTTCACAGTGGAGAAGCTGTTGTCCATGTGTAGTTCCAGCTGTCTACCAGGAGGGGGCAGCAACACAGAACTAGCTCTGCATTGTCTGCACAGCTGTCAGGGCAACTCAATGGTAACAATCATTTATTTAAACATTGTTTTGTATTTCATTGTTTATCACATATTTAATGATTCTACCCTTAATTGTATTTTTTTCTTCTGTGTACCTTTCTAATATTTAATTCACCCATTCATCCTCTGACGGTGTCAAAAGAAAATCAGTCTACCTCAAACTAAAAAGTTTACAAACTAAAGAAAGGGTTGTTGCATTTAACAAATGCACCTGTATGTTTCTTGATAGTTTCTATTTAAGTAAACATTCTCTCCTTATCTAGAGTTAGTATCTTTCTTAACAGAACAGAAAAACGAGTCCAGTCATTTTTGCTCTGTTTGCTCAACGACAAATAAAACTGATTCTGAGTCAGATTCTCTGTCCTTCACGTGCAGGCCACGGTAGAGATGCTGTTGTTTTCCCAGCCCTCCCCGACAGGAGACTACCACTATTCAGGTAACCTTTGACCTCCTTGTAGTTTATTAGAACTTTTTTATTTGTACATGAACACACAAAATGCAGGTTTATAGTTTAGGTTCATATGCTTTCTGTGCATGTACACAATGTATGTTTTTTCACCAGTTATCAGGTTTTGTTGATTTTTGTCCATGTTTGTGTATTTTGTTTATTTCATTTTATTTCTTATCTTGAGTGTTTTACCATCAATCTGCCCGATGAAAATGATCCCACATGGATAACTCTGGTATGTGGGTAAAACCTTGTTGATTAATATGCATTTTTCATTTTCATTAAATAAATGATAAAATATACATTATAAAGTACATTTAAAAACAGCTACCACCAGTTATATATCACCACTATGCTGCTCCAGTATTCATAGAATAGACTTCTTTATGCACAAAATGTTAAAAAAAAAAAAAAACAAATGAAAGTCATGAAACAAGTAAAATTATAGAAAACATTTAACTCCAGTATTGAATTTAAAAGCAGTGAGTTAATGCAATGTTGCATTAAACTGACAGAAAAGCAGAATAATATGAACCAAAGTTTACGTTTCAAATTTCTTTAAAACACGAAGATGTCCAGGTGAAAAATGTCAACCTGCAAAGAAGAAACCCATATAATAGAAATATAATAGAAATAACTGGATTTCCTTCCTCTTACAGCCAGTCCTTTAAATCCCCAAAGAGTCCAGAACAAAACAAGTATTGTCATGTGTCGTAATGTTCTCTCAGGCATTTTCCTGCTGCATATTTTAAACTCCTTACAACATTCAAACAAGCTTAGGAAACCTCACATTCCTTTCATCTTCATCAACCTCTTCACCATTTTTAACTCCACCCTTTTAACGCCTGACACATGAAATAATGAGAAAACTAGATTTTTTTTATATTTGAAATATTCGTTATAACAATAATTTACATTTATAATACATTTATTGTGTAATTATATAATAATGCAACAATAATGCCAACTGCAGTACCTAAATCTTCCACCAGAGGGCAGAAAACATGTTCAGATTCAATTCAGCAGCATTTTGAGGAAAATACAAATCTTCCTAAAACGATAGAGCTCCTAAAAACGTATATGTGCCTCAGATGGTGTTACAACACTTCAGGCTCTGCTGCTTGTCTGTTGCCTGCAGAAGAAAGTAGAACACTCTTCTTGTGCATGTGTGATTTAGCGACTCGTTAAACGTTATTTAATTATATTAAAACTACAGAGTTCTGAGACTAGTTGTTGTCAGATATTTCTCTTCCGTGCATCAGTTTGCATCCAAACACATCATGCATGACAGGACGATGGCCTCGCGGAATTTATTCTTCATTGTCTCTCATGCCCTCCTCCCCCCCTCCCCCCCATCTCTTTCTGCAGGTTGTGATTTTTGGACGGATACCGAAAAGAGTGTCTTCAGTGAAGCTCTCGGGACATGTGGAAAAGATTTTTCACTCATAGAAAAGACGGTAAAACAATAATGTGTGCATGTTTTTTTTAAATTAGTAACACATTTTTATTGAATAAACACTGGAGTTAAAATTGAAATCTGCAACTAAATCATCAGTGATTTTCTGTTTTGCTGAATCATTGCTCAATAGTGAGGGGGTGTGCTCTCCTAAAGTGAAGTGCACAGCACAGTTTTCAAGCCTGTACATGTTCAGCATTTTGTAATGAGTGACACGTTCAACTGCTCAGGAGAAAGAAGAGCTATAAAGAGGGGTTATTGTTGTTAGAGATAGAGAACGTGGTGTGAAAGGGACACCTCTGCTGCTGTGTGTTACAGGTGAAGACAAAGACGGTGTCCCAGTGTGTGGAGTTTTACTACCTGAGCAAAAAGCTCGTAGACAAGCAGAAGAAACAAAAGGAGGACGAGTGCAGAAGCGCAGAGGAGGAGCTGCAAAAATGTGTAAGCATCCAAGGATTAAACTCAAATCATGCAAAAGGATCTTTTCTGAAGTAAAAACATACAGTTTAATTCTTAAATACTCTGTGAGCTCACACAGTACTTTGTACCTTAAAGAAAATTATATTCTCTCAGGGAGATTCCTTGAAATTGCACAGTGTTGGTTCTTTTGCTCCATTACCTGTTTTTCCTCAGTATCAGGTTCACAAACCAATTAGCACTAATAACATGCTGGAAAACACACCCATGAGGCTCAGCAGGTTTGAGCCCTTCCTACTGGTTTAGTGTCTGGTCACCATTGCTGCTCCGTCTCTGATGTCACAACCACAACAGGAAAAAAATGACAGAGAAGACAAGAATTTGTTTCTTCTTTTGAGATAAAATGAGCTTTTTGGAGATGATAAACAAAGGCTTCTTCCTTTGGAACAAATCACATCCAGAAAAATATTTCTACTCTAACAAAAGACATTTTATTCTTCCCAGACCAGCACTACACCTAATTATTTCACTTGATTTAAAATAATTTTCTTTTAAAAAAGGTTTTTGATTTAAATTCGGCACTTTTCCTGACATGCCTGCCCTTTTTTTTTAAATGAAGGCAGTAATGCACCTAATTAATAATTTTCCTGGTTATTGCCCCTGAGAAGCAGACATCATCAGCTCTCAGGAAGCAGTAAATATTCCATGCAGCGCAGCTCTTTGAGAATCACTTTAACCACAGCAGGAATTTACATAAACGTGTGCATGTTTTCCTTTAAGTGCATTTACCTTGTTTAAACAGTGGAGGGAGATTTAGTTGGCAGCACAGAATGAGGTGCAAACCCTAAAATGCACCCTTAATAGAAACACATTCCTTTAGTGAATTCCATCCTGTGTGTGTTTGGAGTATTTCTGAGTAAAATCACTATTGCTTGTGAAATGCTGCTCAGCAAGTCGCTCAAAGCTTTTCAGGTCATAAGAGGTCATGTTTTTGCAGATGACGCCCCTCTCTCAGCCATTACAAAGGCCGTTTGCACTGGAGGAGGCGGTTCCTGTTCCCCCATTGGCCAGTTTCTTCCCCTGCAAACTGTGTGGAAAGTGAGTAAAACCAGTTTTATGAAAAGAGGCTGGAAACACTAACCCACTGTCCTCGGGGCGAGTCAACACATGGTTTAGATTTCCACTGCCTCTTTTCATTCGTGTCCCTTTCTTTTTTCCAGAATGTTCTATAAGATCAAATCCCGGAACGCTCACATGAAGATCCACCGTCAGCCTCAGGAGGACTGGACCGACCGGCGGCTGCAGCACCAGCTCCTCACAAAGTGTCTCGCTCTCAGTCGCCCCAGCAACCACATACCCAACCCAGGAAGTAGTCTGCTCCCACCCCAGGCCTCAGCGCTGACATTCTCCTCCTGTGGCCTTGCACCAAGCAGCAACAGCAATGTCCACAACTCTATAACCAACAGCAACGCCGTCACACCGAATAACATCAGCATCTTAGATCCTTACGCAGCTGTGGCATTCAGCGACGTCATCCCTCAAAGCCCTCATTTAGTCACCATCAACAGTACCGATGTGGGTGAGTCAAACCGAAAAGATCCCACCACTGTGGTATCCTTCCACCAGTCATGGGGCTCCTTCGGACACCCCCCAGACCTCTCTGCCTTTTACTGCATCCCAGAGGGAAAGGAGGATGGAGGTGGAGGAGTGGAGGGAAAAGAGACAGTCAGCTGGCAGTAGTGCTCTCCTTCCACAAAAGCATTACTACACAAATAATGCAAAAGTATTACTAAGTCTTAATATCTGTATCAAACTGTGTGGATTTAAGTCAAACTTTCTTTTTTAAATCAAACTTTTGTACTTTTTAAAAAACTTTTTATAAAAAATGTGTTGTTTATTTTGTATTTTTTAAACATTTTTGTTGTAAATGTTGCACTTAAATGTATAGCATATTTAAATGTTTCTCAGGAAATGTTAATAAATTTGTGGCCTTATACCTATTATTATTATTATTATTATTATGGGTTTACAAAGCAGGATTTAAAACAACAAGCAAACAATTATTGATATTAGTGAATTTTAGAGGCATTACAGTAACATGCTACAGGCACATTGTTACCATGTCAACCATAGAGTGGAGGTGCAAACACGCTGGTCCATGTCAACAGACGTGAACCACAACAACGTCAGTAGACAGTTTGTACAGATATAGAAGGAAAATCTCACTTTGAGGCCTTGAAGATTCATTTTGAGAAATTTTTATAATTTATCAAGAAAGTTTGTTTTTAAGGCACTATGCAACTTTTTCATATTTTAAAATATTTTTTCTTGAGCCAGTATGTGCTAATATGACCCTTTACAGGGTTAATGAAAAGTCACTCAGTTCCATCTGCTGCTTGTGTCCAGGATACAGAGTTTGCAACTTCTGAGTATCGTCTGGTGCCCTGAAGTCTCACAAAGTCATGCATGAGGGTTAGGCTAACCCAGTGTGGCGAGCTAATATGCTAGCGTCAAAGTTGTTAGAGATTTTACTCTTAGAAACCCCAAGATCTAAGGAACAGAATCAGACCAGACAGTTAGTTTAAGTTTTTTGAGCATTGTGGATGAGAGACCACCCGTCTGCTGGTTAGGCATCGGAGTGGAACTCTGCCGGGATCTTTTCTCAGCCCATATTTATTCAGAATACAGGTTGCACAACATCACATGATTGCATTCATGACAAAAAGATAAGAATCTGCTGCTGCTGGTTTATTACTGTTCACAGGTAGCTAACTAATAACTTTTTCCGTTGATGTTTCTGATTCAAAACAAAGTTCTGCTGATTCCTCACAAGAATGGAATGTCTTTTGATTGTTCAAAACCCTTAGTCCGTACATCGAAAGCTGATGCTGAAAATTAAAAGGTTACAAGCAGGATACATTTGTAAGCAGACATGAATCAGAATAATTAAAACCTCCTTCAATAGTGTTTTTAGCTAATGATTCCTGCTTTTTTAAAATCTCTTCCTGCTTGAACACAGCTGATTTCTTTGAATGAGTGATGAACCGCTCCAGTAGAAAGCAGTGAAGTTAGAGTTAGGTGTTTCTGAGCAAAGACAATGCTAATGTTTTTACAACAATTACTTAAAATGGACACTAGGGGGTGCTAAAAACAAGCCAAAACTGCATAATGTGCCTTCAAACGATCAGAGCTCTAAACTAAACAAACTCAGTTTTAATGTGCGTTAACTCCCACACTGTCCTTATTTTGGGACCATTGGTGTTTTCTGTTTGACCCCCTAAAGCAGCATGAGGGTTCAAAACAGGACAAAAACATTTTATAGCTAATTTTAAATCTACACAACTAGATGGATGTTAAAAAAGGCACAAACACTTTTAAAAAAATGTAGTAAAGTTAAAATGTTGTCAATGTACAATATAAAATAATTCACATCTTTTTGTATCACATAAAGAATATGCATCAATAATTTAACAACAAATTCTATCAACCATTTTTTTCAGACCGACTCTGTTTTATTTACACCTCTGATAATATGGCTGAGATTTTTGCAATGCATTATGGGTAGCATGCATCATCATTGTATCTTTACCATTTAGGCTTGTTTGCAGAGCTATGCTAAGCTAACAAACACAAAGCTGATTTTTAACAGACCAAAAAAGTCAACACTCTCAGGTAAATAGCTAGTAAATAGGATATGTGTAATTCCAAAACTACAAACTGTTTCCTTTAATCAGCCACTTAAGGAAACACGGTCTGTTAAACTCACAGCAAAGCTTCACATGGATGGACACAGCTTACTGAAAGGTTTTTATACAACATAATGAGCCAATATTGACCTTAGGAGAACATCTCCTCTCTTATGGGTTCCTGGATGTTCTGAATTACCCAGTTGATGGTTAACTATTGTGATTATGTGTGTAAATCTGTGTGACTGTATTCAGCAAAAATGCCTGGAAAGAATTAGAGGATTAAACATCTGATGACAAAAACCACAGATAAATGAACCTACAACTAGAAGATAAAATATTTTGTGGAATTCCTGCAGAAGTAGTTTTTTTTCTACTGTTAAAAGAAAAACGTATTGCATCCTGTTAGAATTCAGCCGAAGTTTCTGGGTTAGGTGAATTTCACAAGGCGCTGCGTGTCCTTTGATCCTATATCTTCGTGAGAGTTACTACCGCTGCAGTAGTGATAACTGTGTTTACGTGGTTGTGTGATCGGTGATTAAATCTGTGGATGCACACTGGAGAGGCATGTGTGTCACTGATAGGTGTCTCTGCCTTTAAAGTGGTTCCTCCCCCTGACAAAAGTCCAACACGTCTAACACAGTTTACTCTACTGTTTGTTCAGAGTCTTCCCAATGATGCTCCTCTCTCTTCTGTTAGAAAGTGTAGAGCACATTAGTTTTTTCTGCAGTCAGAGTGGAAATTAGAAATGGCTGCATTGGGGTTCAAAGCAGGCCTTTTATACAAAGAGAGAGAACAGACCAATAGGGGAAGGGAAGGGGGGAGTAAACAGGGAGGTATCTGAGCAGGAGGCATTCACCCATTCAAAGAGAACAACTCTTTGCCAGCTGACTGAGTTTGTGCCCCCACCATAACCCATCCCAACTTTCTCCATGTCTTGTTTTCCTAAATTTTCCCAGAGCAGGGTGGTAACTGAATTACAGCCTTTTCAATCAGGTTATTGTTGTGACATGCAGAGGAATGCCTTGTCAAAGAGCCTCAGCAGGATTTATGGCTATAGCTTGAAAAACAACAACATAATATGCTTATGAGTATATACAAAAACAAGAAATGATTCAACTCTTTTTAAATTAATCACACAAAAATACATACAAATGTCTAACTTATACCCCATGATTTAGAGTGACCCCTTGACCTTTAATAAAATGTTATGAAGCAATAAAAACAACAT
Organism: Callopanchax toddi; assembly: GCA_006937965.1. Lineage (NCBI taxonomy): Eukaryota > Metazoa > Chordata > Actinopteri > Cyprinodontiformes > Nothobranchiidae > Callopanchax > Callopanchax toddi. Next base: position 458,474 of record SSNR01000199.1, read on the forward strand.
GAATTTAACATGTTTTTCACATGTGAACCCATGTAGCATGTAGCGACCTCATGGGATCACATAACCGTTAAGAATGTTCAAAATTCACACAGGATACATGTGTAGAACTGATGCTTTACGTGTTCATTTAACATGCTTTTACGTGATCCCTCCCCAAGTGAAATTAACATGTTTAAAATTTAAATTCAGTTATTTTTTTACATGTCAAGTGCTATTTTCACGATTTCACATGGGAAGTTCATGTGGTTTTTCTGTGATGGAATCCATCATTTGATACCAGGTCACTCAAAAAAGGATAAATGAGGTGCACAATACATATTTGTTTATTATATGCATGTAATAAATTCATGTTTTGCACTGTATTGTATTTAGTTCTGTGTGTGATCATCTCTCCACGTCCTACAGGTCGGTGGAAAAGTTCCCGTGTGTGTGTGTGTGTGTGTGTGTGTGTGGGGGGGGGGGGGGGGGGGGGGGTGCTGTGCAGGCTTCACAATGTTTCACCATGAAAGAGGCCACTTTTTCAAATGTCAACTGCATTTTTCCCTCAGCATTCACAGGAAAGACTTGCTCTACTGCTCAAAGGTTTGGGACCACTTTTTTGTTTTCCATAGAAACATGAAATGAGCTTGAATATGAAATATTGCAAATAAATCAGAGTTTGAAACTGAGAAATTAAACAAAACCTCCCTTTCTTAATAAAAACATTTGCAATTTGCAAACCAGCCTGGTAAACTTTAGTTGTGTTTTTCAAGGGAGTGTGATAAAATTTCACTCCAAGCCTCCTGGAGCATTGCGTTGTAACGTTTTGAGGTTTGATGTAGAACCTAGGTGCAGGAGAACCAAACACACTTTATTAACAGCTGTACCGGAAGTCACAGAACAGGAGGCAGCCAGGCAGGACAAATCTGGGCTGAGGAGTCTTTAGAAGGGAAGGCAATCAGGGGAATGAGGAGCAGGTGCTGTGATTGGTGACTGGGAACACCTGAGGAGGAGCAGAGGGAAACACATTTCTATAAAACTCTTAATTTCTGTCCATTTGCTAAATTTCCTGTTTTGAAAACTTCCATGTGATCCCAAACGTGTTAATGTTAGTGTATATTTAGCCAAAATTCCAATACTGTCAATCAGAACGTAAAAATACAAAGTCACTTTATATTTTTTTATGCTTTTTAACAAAAATAGATTCTGAAACCAAAGATAATAGACTTGAATCCATTAAGCTAGACAATAAAAGTTTAACTGTTAACATAAGATCTCAGGTCTGCAGCAAGACAACAAAATAAGTAGTTTTAATCTTAGGTTCGTTAGAGGTGATGATGTCAAACTTTGGCATGCTTTGACCAGCCCTCTGGTCCAAAAGGACACCCTTTACCTCTACAGGGACTGTGTGAACAATCAGGAGCTTTTTCTATTGATTTAACCTTTAAGAGATGGTCAGAAGACCTGTGAAGATGGAAGATGAGTGTGTGCAATAGATGAAGAGAAAGGGCACTGTGATAAAAGCTTTGTGAAAGAGAAAATATTTAGAGAGAAACTGGTCAGTTATCATTATTGATCATTCCAGCTGATTTTTTCTGATATATTTATTTTATACTCATTGATTTGTCCCTGCAACAAATCTGGCTATACGTTGACAGTGTCCTCTATAAGAATTACACACACGCTGTGTTATCTGACCTGATAAGAGAACAAACAAGAGTTGAGAAACACATACGTCTGTGCTTGTAGAAACACCCTGAATAAAACTACATCAGGTAGTCAGACGGGTCACAGAAATGTCAGCAAATCCACTTTTTGATCCTCCGTCTGCCTGATTTCCTTCCATTATCAGGATATAACAGTAATAATGAAGTTCCCTTCCCTTTGAAACGGAGCAGGAACAACTCTAAGACATTTACTGGACAGGATCAAGAGGCGGTTGTGTCTGAGCTTCACATGATTTTTGAGATAAAAGCATCCTAGTACATTGTCCATGTCCCAAAGCAGCAACACAAAGGACCAGTTAAAGTGCTTGTAATCTAATCCTGTTCTTTTCAGCTCTCTTGATCCAGAGATTTTCTCTTCTTTCACACAGCCTTAACACTTTTTCAGGACTTTTTCTACTTTAACTAGCCATAAGAGCTTATTATCACCCATCTCTGAAAGGCAAAAGGTGGATAATAACGTTTTAGAATATGCCTGTGCGTCTATTAGAAAAATATCCCATGAACCACAAGACTTTGGTGAAAATCTCAATAAGTAATCACTGAATTTACATCTGATTAACTTTTGGAGTCAAGTTCAAGTCATCTAACATCAGAAAACACAAAACTGTCAGTGACTCAATCATTTTGACGTATTTTGAGCACAAATCTGGCGCATGTATTTCATGAACCATTGGACCAATTTTAATAAAATGTTCAGAAAGTAGTCATTAGATGTATGTCTACATGTAATAAACCGTTGGAACCAACCCAACAGAAGATGGTTACTAAAACCAAGTGCTCCTGGACAGTGAGGTAGACGGGGCCAGGCATGGGGCCAGCTGCTTTTTACAGGGGCACAAAATAAAACAAAAAACCTGCAAACATTGACTTTGAGTATTTCAGATTTTAGTGTACAGTAATATAATAACAGCAATCCAGTTAGTTGTTTTGGACACAATAACTTCAATAAGTTTCAATATAAAACTATTTTGCAAAAATACATTTATCTTTGGGTTATTGTTTCAGTGACAACATGAAACACTATTTGTCTCTAATGTCTGAAACTCAGCACTTAGCAGGGGGGCCACGGGCGGGCAAGCTTGCCCCCCCTCCCCCCGTGGCCCCCCTAGAACCACCCCTGCTCTTGGAAAATGCATAAATGGTTACAATTCTGTGAATATATGTAGCTCATATTGGTGTGTTAGAAGCTGAGAGTCATTCACAACACATACACTGTTCACTAAACTTATTTGCCTAAAACTTTGCCATTAACTGTTAGAGTTATTGACAAAGTTTCTCTGTTAGCAAAACCTGTCATGATCTAGTGGGTTGTACTAAAACTGTCAGGAAGTAATTATTTGATGTACATCTACAAACAGTTAACTTTTGGAGTCAACACATATCAAGATCGCTGCTAAGGGAAAAATTGGAAAAAAAATGAAGAAAAAAGGGGAAAACAAAGATGGCTGCTAACAAACTGCTATAACTCAGTGGATTTTACAGATAATGTAGTATAATGTGACGTAGTAGTAACTGACAGTCACCCGGAACACATACTTGGAGTGACTGTGAAATTACATGACAGTGCACATAATAAATCAAACACAAGTTGATTGCATTTTTAACCTAAGCTAAAGGTAGCATTCCTTAATTCATATAGTAGTTTTGGTGTACTTGCAAATGAAACAAACACAAAAACATAAAACTAACAAATAAATAAAATATACTTTGTATTGCTAAGTTTGACAAAAATAAGTTGGAGCATGTTATAAATGGTCAAAAACCATATATATGTATTTGCAATTAATAGAAGAACAACATATCTAAATGCTTTAAGAAGGGGGACGTGTCATGGAGCTGTGCTTCTGAAATATAAGCAATTTAACCTTTGAGAACACCTGAATAACAAAAAGAATGCTCTGCTGTCAGGATGCCATCAGCATCGCTGCAGCATGTTGCTTTAAGACCTAAATAAATCATTCAGCATCACTTCACAGATGTGCAAGTTACCTATAGTGGTCCCATCACACCATTATGAATGTTGATTTTAAAATGCATGCTGATAAAAACTAAAAGCCGTCAGGAGGTAGAAGCTGTGTTTTTTTCCTTAACATGTGGTGATGCAACAACAAACAGTTCATTCACTCTAGTTTTTAGAAGAGCTGCTGCTGAGTCCCAACAGATTTCCACTGCAGAATAGATCTTAATGCTTCATGAAAGCCTAAAATATTCAGTATTGATCATTCAGTCCATTTTAGGCTTAGATTTCTGTGGATTCTTTAAATATTTTAATAATATTATGCAGCACAGACCACATGAAGAGGTCAGGGAATTCTTTGCAGTGTTAGTTTAAGAAATCCTTAATCTAATAGAACAGGATGATTGTGCACTCTGTCACAAAGTGATAAACTGAACATCATTTGAGTCTTGTTTTGTTTATTGTGAGGAGGAAGTGGGCGGGGCCACGCCCTAGCTTGGGGCTGTTTTAAAACTTGTTAGTTCTCCGTTGCTCCTGGTTCTGTCACAAAATATGAGCCTGCCTCCCAAACAGTGGGACATTGTTCCTGCAGACCTCCCAATCGTTTGAGGGGGTTTCCTGCATTTGCTTCAACGTAGTTGATTACATTCCTTTAATTTTGAGATAATAGGTTTTGTGTCTTCTTGTTTGGATAAAACATCCATGCCTGACAAGAAGCTTTAAATTTAGATTTGTAGCCTAAACCTAAAACCTTTACAAACATAAAAAAGTAAGGATAAGAAGCAGCAGGGTTTTAAAAAGTTACGAAAGTAAAACTATTTGTAAAACAATAAAATAAATTATAATACATTTAATAAAAATAAACAGAAAAAACAATTTTAATAGTCCAGTGTCAATTTTTAATTCGAATATTTCAGTGAGCGCCCTTTAAGGGGTTAATGAGATGTAAAGACGTCTGTGGCTCTTTAAAAGCTAGCGCTCAGCGCGTGCTGCCAGTTTTTGCCCTGTGATTGGCTGAGAGCAGCGGAGGGGTGTGGTCAGTGGAGATGTCACTTTAGAGAGAGAAGCAGCGGGATTAAATAGAAGGCAGGCACAGGAGCAGGTTGCTATATCCGCCAGTCTGAGACGGACGGTACCAGCTGCTAGCCTCGTTAGCTTCACCAGACAGTTAGCAACTAGCGCCAGAGCCCTAGCTCCTTTACTACACACGAGGGAGTGAGCAGGAAAGCTAAAGTCTGAGTGACAACGTAAGAGTCGACGCGTTGAGCCCCTGCTCGGCCGCCCAGAATCGACTCCTTGTGTTTATAAGTAGCTGCGAGTGAGAGAGAGTTTGTGTACATAAGTCCTCCTTCCTCCCTCTTCCTACCAGCAGCGTGTCGGTTTCTGTGAGTCTCAGGTTAGCAGGCGGAGAAGCAAACCCCTATAAACACAGAGTGATTGTCGACTGTTTACTCTTGCTCCGGTTACTTGACATCATTTAACCAGCACCAGCATGTGAGTACTAACGTGACTGCGTGTTTTTATGAATGAGAATTGGGGATGAGCTTTATTGTATTGGTCTTAAAAGTAGAGCAGTCCTCCTGAAGGCTAAATGAGTGGACTGACTTGCATATGTTTGGCTGTCAACGTGGTAACAGATGCTGCAGCTACACAGCAAAAACATTAGCAACTTGAGACTTTCTGCACCAGAGAAAACTTGGTTACAAGGATTTACACCTTTTTAAAACTTGTTATTAAACAGTTGTCTTATTTATTACTCATTTGTTATGAAAGAAACGGGTGTTTATATGAAACCCAGCATGAAATGCTGACAGATTAAATGAGGCATGCAAACAAATGTTTATGCATTTGTAAGAGTTGCATTATTGCATTTATAGCATGGGAACTTAGGCATTTAAAGTTATATATGATGCTAAATTTGAATAATTTTGCACACTTTGAGCTAAAAACACTTTCATACAGCCAGGGCTGCACCAAAGTGCTTTTCAACAGCAATACAGAAAGCATATAACAAGAATTAATAAAGACTACGATCAGTTATTCATTTTAACTAAAGTCAAAGGCCAGTGAGTAGAAATGGGTCTTTTGAAATGACCAAGGTTCAGAGCAGATCTAATGTGGAGAGTCAGGTTGTTCCAGAGGTTATTAGCATCAACCGCAAATACACGATCACCTCTGATCTGTAATCTGGATCTGGGAACAACGAGGAGCATTTGGTTATGACAGTAGGGTTCTGGATGGAGTGTGGATCAGTAAAAGGTCCTGGAGATAGAGCAGGGCCTGATCGTGAAGAGCCTTGAACCACAGAGCTTGAAGTGGATCCTGTCTTGGACGGGGAGCCAGTGGAGAGAAGCAGCTCTGGTGTTTTCTAGCACCTGTTAGTAGATGAGCTGCAGTTATTATAGTAAATAGATAGGTCAGATGTTCTCAAGTGTGTTTCTAGAAATGTTTATGAACTTTTAGTACCAATTTTAGGTAGAGCTCTGCACAACTTCCCTTTGAAGAAACAGATAAGTTCAGACTTGACAAATGAGTCAGAGTGGAGCCAGTTACAAAGTGTTTCTGCTGTCAGAAAACGGCTACAATAAGGGTACCTTTTATAAACAGGTGGTTGATTTGTTTGTAAACACCATTGATAGGCGGTTGAAACCATTAAAATGTTGACTACTCATTAATAACGAGTCATGTGATCACACTTTACAGTGAGGCTTCTTATAATAAAGTCATAAATGGCATAATATGTCAAATGACCAAAATAAATGACTAAGAGCATTTAGTCAAAACAATGTTGTTTACCAAATTAAATAAAAGTTACATATTTACTTGAGCTTGCCTAAGCCTGTGAATTTATGAACAATATTTTATAACTGGTTTAATAATTTCCAATCCAAATTTTATTTATAAAGCATGTTAAAAACTACATAAGTCCAACGAACTGTAAAAATGATACCCAATTTACCCAGTAAAGCAGGGTTGCCCAACCATAGGCCGAAGGTCTAGTACCAGTTCATGAATCATTTGAGGCCACACTGAAATAATAAAAAATCCTCTTTACAAAAACTTTGACATATATTTTTTAGCATACTCTGATCTGCAGAGTGTTTTATTTTGAAAAATGACTGTAGTTAATTATACTATGGTATGAAAATAGTAAAAACTTTGCATGTGTATTACATTTGTATTATATGTGTAATGTAAAAATGTAATATCATGCACTTTATTGTTATGAGAGTACCTCCTTTAGTCTGTAGAAATGTCTTGTACAAAAACAGTTCAGGACTCATCTTTGTAGAAAGATCATATTTTATGAATGGAAGATTTTTTTTTTAACCTTTTGACCATTTGCACATGCATGCTTGTTGTGTCAGAATCATGCTTGCTCATCCTTAAAAGCAACAACCTTTACACAACAGCTTACCACTGATACATGCGTAACAGCTGTCCCATCACAGAGCACAGGGAGTCCATTGATCTAGCTGAGCAGTTACCTTGATAGGTCCTAAACAGAAATACAAACCTTAAACCTCTCCGATAGTTTTCCATAAAATTTTAAAGGTGCAGCACCTGGGTTAACACAGCTTTTCTCACCAGACAAGTAGCAAAGTCAAGAGAAATTAAAAGTCAGGAGTAACTTTTAGCATGTCAGAGGTTTAAACAAATGTGGCAGGTGTTGCTCAGACAGGCTGGTGTAGGTGGGAGGGAGAGCAGGTGTGCAGCTGCTTCCTGAATGGATAGTCATTCCCAAATCTTCCCATTGGTTCCAGAACCAGGAAGTCAGAACAATAACAAACTGGAGGCATAAAGGGAGAGCTGCATGAATGAATTAATGCTGTAATTTCCTTTTTAAATGATGAGTTGAAACTAGAGCTGAATCATATTTAAGAGCAACATTTCACTCATCTTTTTAGGATGTTATGATTCAATTTATAGTTTAATTATTGGGGTGAAACTTGTATATACATTACTAATGCTGTGTTATCAGCTTATGCTTGAAGGAAACACTTTTCTACAGTAAATTTAAAAATAAAATTACATTATTTCAGTATGAGCTGATGCAGCCATGATTTATGTCCTAGTGCACATATCTCATCGTGCTGTTAGAGCTCTCAGGAAGTGAGGATAAAAAATGGTATTATTCATGCACCAGACACTAGTTTTTATTCTGCACCAGTAGCATTCAAGCATTTGGTCACTTACTGTATAGTGATGGATGAAATATTTAGAATTTGGTTCCTGTGGTGTCTAAAATAATGTTTGCATTAACCGCTATGGATTGTTTGAGATATGAGTTGTTTTGGGATGATGGAAATGCACTTGTGTTTTGGTTCCACTTGAACTCATTCTAATTGAGCCTATTAATCCAGTCAGAACTAAGCTTTATTTCTACAAACTGAGGTCATTCAAAGAATTATCTGCTAAGACAAGACATAAATTGTTCATAACCTTTCAACAAAAACCTTCTTTCGAAGTCTGAACTACTGCTAATTTAAATAATACCATAATTACAGACCTTTAATATTTGCCTATTAATGCAATCACAAAGATCGGTAATGCATATTCTAGTGTGTGTGTGGTTCTGTCAGGAAAGACACTAGAGAGATACTGAACAAAAACTGAGCAAAAAATACGATAGCAATGCTAACTGTCAGAACTTTGCTCATGACATGTCAAATCAAAAGTCTGCATGAGGCTTTTACTCAGAGTCCTCTGATCAGCTGTGCTCACACAGTCGTCCCGTCTCCTCCCACAGAACGTCATCGCCATGATGCGCCATCTTCAGACATTTCACTCCATAACTCCAGATTTCCTGGCTGCCTGACAGCTGTTTGACGCCTATGCTGTATTCACCACCATTATCTTAAAATTAGAGTCAAAACTCTGCCTCAGTTGTCTGTTAACTCGACCCAGGGCACTTTTTTCCATTTTGCTCTGGTCTGGCTTTGCTTTTAGAAAACGCTGGCGCCCTCTGCTGTTGCGGTCATGCAATGACCCCAAAATACTAGACCCCGTTTATAAGACGACCCCGCATTTTCACATTATTTTCAATGAAAAAACCTCGTCTTATATTTGGGTCAATACGGTAATTTATTGTTGCGTTTACTTTTTACAAAAAGCTTATAGTGACTTTTATTTTGGCTTTTTAGACAAACTGTAGCTAATTTTTATTTAAGAAAAACAGGAATAAATTCAGTCAGTCAGAAGTGTTCAGACAGATTGTAAATACTTTTTATTTATTTATTTTTTACAATTTTACAATTGTTATACTCATACAAATGGCAAATATTTCTAGAAAACATAAAAATATAATTAAAAACGTACTAAGAAGTTTTTGGTATTTAGCTTGTTTGCTTCAAATTGGAGTTAATGAAGATCTTTAGTAATATTTCTACTTTCAGTAATTTAATATAAAGGAAACAAAAGTCTTTACTAATAATTTTGATAAGCTGAGATATAAATTAAATCAAATTGTTAATGTACAAAAAGTAGCTTTATCATTTTTTCAAACTAAATTAAATGACGATAGACAATACTGACTTATAATTACAATAGAACCCTTTTTCAAAATGCTAAATTAATACTGAAAATAAGAATAGAGCAAGAGTTATTTGTTTTTTTACCATAAGGAGAGAGCGTTTAGCAGCAGGAGGAATGGAGCGTCTTGTTTTCTCAGCTGGTGACTGAACTCAGTGACTAGATGTGAAAGGACATGATTTTTAATGAAACTCAATTTTAACTTCATTTTATTCCCAGAGACTTGCTTTGTTTATTAGAGCTGTTGGAGGACAATCAGACTTTTTACCTTTTTTGTTTGTTTGTAAATCTGTAGTTTTTTCCACACTGTTCTGTTAATCTACAATCTCAGTGTTTTACCCAGTATCAGACCACCTAGTCCAGTTACTGTCTGTTATTTATATATGTTGGCATTTTCCCCAGCAGATCTTAGATCAGATTAAACACCAGCCTTTAACACTTTTTATAAACTTTAGGTCTTTTTGTTTCTTTTGTTGAGGATTACAGATTTTAGTTAGCTATACAGTCTGACCTGCTCAGCATCGTGATGTCACACAATGGGAATCTAAGCAGCAAGTGACAGACAAATGAAAGAACACAGATGCAAAATAGAAAATATGTAGTAATAATAATAAAAAATAACATAAATACAGTTGAGACAAAATACAAGGTTAGCTTTACAGTTATAAATAAAAACATGTTGGTATTGATCCTAAGTTAGACAGTACAAATTGTGCCTTTTTATATTTATATAAAAAAATAACAGGTTATAAACAGAAATATGTAGATCTATTCAAAGAACAATACGATTGTAAACAGTTAATTTGGTTTGTTGGGAGCTGTGATGGTTTTACAGTCTTAACAGCTGCAGGAGGAACTACCTACGATAATGCTCCTTTGTGCATTAGGATGCCTTTACGTTATAACAGTGTCATGCATGTGGTATGAGACGTTGTCCGTTATTTCCTGTCACCCACCACCTGCTCTGGGTCAAGGGGTCATCCAAGGACAGAACTGGCATTCTTGTTATCATTTGATATATTTTCTGCAATCCTTGATGATTTTAGTGGATGTTTAATTGAAGCAAAACACCAAAACGTGAATGAACTGAACAATAAAAACGTTCTGTCATTAGATGTCCAGTTTGTAGGATTTAGTGACATAAATTCAACCAGCTGAACCTGCTAAACTTGTTAATTTAAAGTGTGTTGGAGAAACTTCTGGTTATGAAATGGCAAAAGACCTCCTCTACATCCAGTGTGTCAGCTTTATTAACCAGTGAATGATGAGTGATGAAGAGTAGCATCTTCTTTTTCAAAGAAAGGGTTAATCTCCTGCCACACAAGCTTTTGTTAGCATTTTTGTGTTAATTTCTTTTATTTCACCTATTTGGGATCAGTAGGACCTCATAAAAAATAGTTTTGAACAATTAGTTGTTGAAATTGTTTAAAAAATTTTTTAACAAAAAATAAAATATAAAAATGGACAGGATAATGAACTTTTGTTGTGCAGGAAGCAGGGTCACAGGCTTACCTTCTGAGAGATCTGTGTCAGCTTTGATTAATAATTTTGTTCTGAGTTAGTTCAGTCAAATGCAGATTTTGCAAAGAAAAGGACTAGGACTTTGCTAAAAGTCTTTTGTGTCTTGCTTCAAACAACCCAGGATAAATTTGAGTTTTAGTCAGTGGTTGTTGAAGATTTCTGAAAAGTGTTGAACTTATCCTTTCAACTTTCCTGCTTTTAAATCAACTTTCATTCCAGTCCTCATCAGGTGAAGAAAAAGAGAAAGATGAAGCATTTATCATGTTCTGTTTCAGGTCTTTACTGGATTCATTTCTTCATAAAAACATTTTTTGTAATTTTGCTTCTGTTTCTTTTAGGGCTGTCATTTCTCTCTCTTTTTGTCTCTTATTTTGAGTGCACACTTCACACCGTGGCACAATGTGCCAAGTTTTCAGCTTATAGGAGATAAAGTTATACTTAGGGTCTGAGTGTGAGACTTTGTGTCTGCAGCTCTTTGTGGGTGAGCACAAAGAAGGCTCTGTTTTAGATCCTGATCTCTTAATTGTGGTCCTTTATTACATCTACAGCAGAATTTAAATGGACTCTGACTGAGTGTGCACGTTGATCACTTAACATCTGTCTGCTTTTTTGCAGCAGATTTATTTCTATACTTCTGTTTATTCATCTAAATATATGAAATATCTACAGTGTTTTTTCTACCAGTTCAGTTTTATGTATTCTCTTTAAATTATTCCAGATGTGAGCACCAATCTTTTAAGATGAAATCTATGTTTTTACAAACCCTGAGCGTTTCTGTCTAAATAGTTGAATCAGTTGCTGTTCTGAGGCAATAAGAGGTTGTCGGTTATTGCACAAATGTTAGCAGATAACCAGATATTTGTGTTTGTTCTACAATTAGCCAATTAGGGCAAAGGTTATGCTGCGAAACAGGTTATGCATTTGTAACGGCATTGGTCTCAAGGAACTTTGACCTCTGACGGTTTCATTTGTGAACCAGAAACTATGACCCGTCTCTTCAGGACACAACCGTTGCTCCGGATACCTTAAATTTTTGACAGAGATCCTTGTCTGATTTTTGCAGATGCAGTGTCATAGTTGACATCATTTTGTTGCTTTATCTCATAAGAACTGAAGGTTACTGAATAATTTTCTATTGAGGGAATTGTTTGCCTTTCTTTGGCTTGTTGCATCAATGAAGAAGGTCATGAATACAAAGAAAAGGCCGTCTGCATCCTACCTATATAGCTTTCTATCTATTTTATTCAGGTGTTGATATTGTGTTTTAAATAATGTAAGTAAAAGCTTATTTCTATACCATCTTTTACTGAGGTGCAATAATGAGGTTCAAAGCATAAAACACAAATACAAAAACAGTTATAAAAGATCAAGTATAACTAAATGATTTGTGGAATAAAAATGTCTTCAGCTCCTACTTGTTTGATGCTTTAATAAGTAATTTTATGGTGTTGTGTTAGCCTTACAAACTAAATGGTGATGCTTGTTGATAAAAAAAAAATAAAATGAAAAATATTAAAAATACTCAACAAAACCCAATTTATGAAAATTTGTCAGCTTTATAACTAAATGGTCTTATAATGATTGTTTGACCATTGTATGATTTTTACATAATTTTCATTTTAGTATATGAAATAATTATATGACACACCAGAAATATAGAACTTAATATTTGGTTCAGAAACCTTTGTTTCCTTTCTCCGGGTACTACGGTTTCCTCCCACAGACCAAAAACGTGACTGTCAGGCTAATTGGGCTTGTAAATTGTCCTTAGGTGTGAGTGGGTGTGTGGTTGATTGTTTGTCTTGTTTGTCTCTGTGTGGCCCTGTGATGGACTGGCGACCAGTGGCGTCTCGTCATTCAGGGCCGGTAGGTCCCGGCCCCACCAGCCACCAGATGGCGCTGTGGGGATCATGGAGAAAGAATAGTTCGTTTTTAGTCTAATACTGCATAAAATCCCATTCTGTTACTAAGATATTCTGTTATAAATATCTGTGTAATCATATCTAAGTCTTTGCTTTGATACTGACAAGCTAAGGAGGTTAAATCCTCTTGAAATCCTGGTGACGGGCTAGCCCGTCGCAGCCTGTCTAAAAGACGAGCATCTGAAAATCACTGGGCGCATGCGCAACACGCTCTCAATAGACACACACGGGGCACGGAGCTCTGGGCCCCAAACGCAGACCATCCAATTAAAACTGGAATATCACACGTGACGTTACCTTCACGTTCGGTGGGAAAGCAGAGCTTCTCAATCTAGTGTTGTTTAGCTCATGAGCTACCAGGACAAAAAGACAATTCGAAGTAGATTTTTTAAAATGATTTGCATCTTTTCTTTTAAAGAAATGAACAATGCTGGTGAGTGAACCTTTATTTGCAATTTCATGTATAAAATAGTTGTTTTCTTAAATTAGACTTAGATTAAATTGCATTTTTAATGTGAAAGTTTGTGCGACAGTTATATATTTGAGTTGTGCCCCACCTAACATATGATGCCAGAGACGCCACTGCTGGCGACCCGTCCGGGGTATCCCCCGCCTCTCGCCCCTTGACCGCTGGAGATAGGCACCAGCTCCCCCGCGACCTTCTGTGGAGGACTAAGCGGTTTCAGAAGATGGATGGATGGAACCTTTGTTTCCAGCTCCAGAGGTCTGAGGTTTCCTGTAGTTCTTGACCAGGTTACCATCACTGCAGCAGGGATTCTGACCCACTCCTCCATTCAGATCTTCTCCAGATCTTTCAGGTTTCAGGGCTGTTGCTATGGCAACACAGTCTCATTTTCTCCAAAGATTTTCTATTGGGTTCAGGTCTGGAGGCTGACTAGGCCCCTCCAGGACCTTGAAATGCTTCTGATGGAGCGTCCTTAGTTTCCCTGACTGTGTTTCAGGTCCTTGTCCTGCTGGAGACCCAGCTACGACCCATTTTCAATGCTCTGACTGAGGGAAGGAGATTGTTGACCAAAATCTGGTGATACATGTCTGTGATACATGTCTACGTCCATCCTGTCCTCAATACAGTGCAGTCGTCCTGTCCACATTGCAGAAAATCACCCATGTTCTTAACAGATGTCACCAAGCTGTTAGCCTGCTGTAGCTCATCCCAGCCTTATGGAGGTCTGTAATTTAGTCCCTGGTGTCCTTAGACAGCTCTTTGGTCTCCATGGTGAAGAGACTGGAGTCTGATTGAGTGTGTGGACAGGTGTTTTTATACAGGTAACAAGTTCAAACAGGTGTCATTAATACAGGTAATGAGTGGAGGATAGGAGGGCTTCTTAGAGACCAACTAACAGGTCTGTTAGAGACGGATTTCTTGCTGGTTGGTAGGGGAACAAATACTAATGTCATGCAAAAAATGCTAAATAGTAATAAAGAATCACATGATGTGATAAAAAAAATTCTTTTAAAATTTTGTCTCTTACAGTTGAGGTGTTTCAACAATGAAAATTACAGACCTCTTCACTCTTTGTAAGTTAGAAAACTAGAAAAATCAGTGGTGTATCAAATGTATATTTTCTCCATTGTATTAACTTTGGGCATTTAAAGGTCCGTCTAATTATTGATTATATATTATTGGTATACATTTTGTGTTTCATTCATTGCATACACTGATTTTGCAGCCCTACAACTGAGTTGACCCTTTAACTCCTCATGTTTTATAAAAGCCTTGTATTTTCACTGAGCTGTGAAGTTTTAGGCTCTTCCTTGTTGGTGGTTCAGTTCATCCTTGTTCAGTCAATTTGTTTTTACACTAGTTAAAAGAGCATTGTGTAGCTTGACCCCTACAGCACTGTGGTCCAGCATCAAGTGGTACTTTTCCACACATTTCTATTTCCGTTTGTCGACACTCCTAAGTAAACTGATGTTTATGCTCAACAACTGTTTAAACCTCTTAGCTTGTGTAGCAGCTCTTTTCTGCTTTTATAGCAGCACTCTGTCCATGTTCACTTCATGTGAGTGATGGATCAAGTGGAAAATACATTTTTATTAGTTGATGTCTACATGCGTTTTCTTATTGACCATTTATTCCAAATAGGCCTTTTATATCTTTATGATAATCTATATATTGATTCTAGAGTGATTAAAAACCACTAAACGGCTCAACTCTGCCACCTGCTGACCCAGTCTGGTAAGGACAGTGTATTTAAAATGTGAACTCTGGATTGTTTTAGGCTTTACATAATTGGAAAGCTTTTGCTACAGAAACTCAATGCAAAGTATATGTTTCTGAAGTTAATTGTTAATTATATAACTTTAATGATTAATATCTTTGTGTCATTTTGATAGCTATACTTCAGCATTCCTGATGTGTTTTTGGCTCAATGAGTAAATCATGTTAAATAATCCAGATTAAGATTTTTTTCATAACTGAGTAGTTCTACATGCTGCCCACTTCTATCAAACATAACATGAAACCATGTTAGAAAACATCTCCGTCTGTTAAGGTTTTGTCTTGTCTGACAGCATGAATCTAACACATGCAGGTGGCTGATGTGTTAGAATAAATGTACGTATTTCTTACAGATATATTGTGATTTAGTACTCCTGTAGCTTTGATAGAAAAGGCCTGTTGATGGGGTTCCATAAATCTATAAATACATGACTGATATCTTTTTAAAAATTCTAATAAATTGTATTTATGTATTGGATTTGAAGTGAAACCTGCTTTGATCTGAGTCAAGAAAACCCTCCTTTTGGGCTCCTTTTGTTTTGTTGGGCTCAGTAGGACTCAAAGGTCACATTCCTGCATCCTAGTCCAGACCTTTGAAAGCCTGTTGGAAGGACTGTTGGTATTTGTGCCAAAGGGCTCCAGCTTGTAGCTTGAGATACTTTTAAATAGATGGAGATTTTATAGTGAAATGTAAACAGCTATCACTGATTGGAAGAAAAAAGGGCTTTAAAGCCATCTAAAAGAAATGATTGGTATACATTTCTGCAACCAGACTGAAAATAAAAGGTTCTTGAGTAGCATGAGCATGAAGAATAATTCATGCTGCTCTCAGACTTTAGGGATGAGTGGTGCATTTTCTTCCACTTTTCTAGTGTAGGTAGTCATTTTGAGCATCATGTTATGTAGTCAGAGCCGCTGAGAAGACACCAGTTAATATTTGACATAAATGTCAACAGTGAAGTTCTGTGAGCTCTGATCAGTCAGACTGGGTTCTGTGCAGCGCTGTTATAAAGTAAAGCTGTATTTCAGACACTAAGGCTGTTACTGATGCTAAATGTTTAATCATAAAACATACAGTGACTTTTTGTGTTTCCATGCATGATGAAGAACCTGTAATCAGTCAGAGCTACTGTACTTTGGGTCGTCTTCATCGTATTGTATTTTCACTCAAAGTATTTTATTTGTCTCAGCTCACACACTGCTGTAAACAGGAATGATCACTATAAAGCACGCTCACCTTATGATGGGTGGACTTTGGCTTTGGCTGGAGGACAGAATGGTTTGTTAATGTTTGTGGGTCTCTTTGATCCAGATTACAGCTAAAACCAACAGCAGACTGTTGTCATATTATTCTTTCAAGATCAGCTGTGATCATGATGCTCAGTATTCATTCTATTTGCTGGCTTTGTTCTTTTATGGTACTGAGAGGCCGTCTGATTACTAAATATGTCATTGTCATGTAATATGTGATTTATTGAAATCCTTTGTGAAATTGAGATTTTGACGCATTTTAATATGTTGCACCCTAAATGAACACAACTGCTGGTGAAAGCATATTAATATTACTGTTCCCTTTCTAAAGGAATAAAGTTAAACCTGATTTGGACATTTTAAACAAAATTTGTCTCTTTTTTTTTGTTCCAAACTGACATTAAAGGAGAAGGAATGTGAGGAAATGTTCACATACGCCTTCCTTATTTCTTTTTTGTCCTTTTTTTGGATACATTCACATTTTTTTCTACAAATATATTCAGTAATTCATCATTTCCCCCAAAAAATATGAATAGAAGCTTTTCATGCTTGCTTAAAAGCTTTTCTAAACTTTCTATCACACTCGTACTTTTAAAGTTTTGAGTGAGATCCCGTACATCCTGCTCTTTTAAGTTTAAACTTTATTCTTTTACTTTGAAGGTGTTAAGCACAGCATTAAAGATTTTCACAAGTTTTTTTAGTGTTCTGTTAGCTGTCAGGATCCTTCTTGACACTGAAGCTGAATCCATTTAAGAGCACTTGAATCTCTGCAGTCAAATCAGCGATAAGTTGCTTCAGCTCCAAAACCTAAATTACACTCTCGGCTACAGCTGGAGGATCTGACATTCCTCTCACACCACAGGTTCTTTCTTCACTTTGTGTTCAGGCAGCTCAGTCTAAATGTCTGCTACTTATTCAGGGAGAATAACGATGAGAAGGAAAGAGAGAAGGTTAGAGGAGAACATGAATTGTTTTGAGAGACATTTAGATTAGTGCTGTGACGACAGAGAAAACATTGACCTTTGTTTTCAGTCCTGTCCTGTTCACTGTTGGATGGTATTTGCTTACTAAAATCTAACCTTGACTGCAGACATGGAGGTGAAGTGTTTAAGAAATATTTTGACTATTTAAAAGTTATATTAGGAAACTGTAGGAATGAAGTTCAGTGCAGAAATTTGGTGTTTACAACAAAGGTTTTGCACCGCAGATGGAATAACTTTGACAACGTGAACATTCATAGCTTTTTGGTGTAAAGTGAACTGTCAGCCATTAAATTCATCATAAATTAAAGGCCTGGCATTCCTTGGAATAAAGGCCTTTCATTGCAATAAGATCATCTTATGTTGGGAAATTATGTCATTTTGGTCAAACCTGGAAAATAGCATTAATCTTATACAAAAGTGCAAGATCTCATGAGATCTGTTCGTATTCAGAGTATGTGCTGTGGATGACTCTCAGCCTCCACACCAAGTCTTGGCTCAATATCTGTAAAACTGACTGACTTCAAGCTATTTTTGTGTTGCATGATGTAGCTCATCTATGGCAGCATCTTGAAATGTTTTGACTCCAAAAGTTAGTCAGCTGCAGACGCACATCCGATTTCATTAAAACCCATCCAGAGGGTCATGAGTTATTTGGTGGTGAAAACATTATTGTCCATCACCAAAAGGCAAAAGGAGGATGGCGATGATGATAAATTATCATCATTCCTGCAAACTGGTAGCATTTTGATGTCTGTTTTTGTCTGATTTCAGTTAAATCTTCAAGAAAACCAATAAAACTAAGAAGAAAAAAAATCTATTTGCAAACATAAAACATAATTATATTAAATAAATCACAACTGTGCACAGATTTGGTCATTTTAAACATAATTTCTACCCTGTGATTGAACATTAAGACACTATTTTTATTAACTGTTTAAAGTCAGCTGGCTGTTTTGGTAGAGGGACCATAAAATACTTACTTTCAAAGCAAATGCATCATTTAGTTCAGGTGATGAGAACTTTAAACAAACACCAGCCTCTCCTCAGAGGTTAATGTTCTGTTAAACATTAGAAACTTCTCACAGTAACTTTATGTTGTCATGCAACATTTTAGACTGTTGCTAATTTGTCAAATATAAAAAACCCCCCATCATCCTTGATACTTTCTGATTGTATGATGTTTTGTACCGCGTGTTTGAAAATCTCCTTACAGAAGCGATCATATGACTTTTTAAAAGCTTCAGATTTCAGAGTTAATGCAGGATTTTGTGGACAAGACTCTTCTGTTTCACTTTCTTCTCTCATTGCAGGATATTTAGAATTCACTGATCAGTGAATTTAGCTTATTTTTAAGAGTCACAATGTGCTTCAAAACACACAACTCTGATTTTAGTGGCAGTTTTTTTCATTCCTGCCAGTCACTTAATGAGTTGATTAAGTTTTTGTAGGAAAAAAGTAGTGTTTTCTATTTTTAGGGGAAAAAAATACAACGCATTTGAGAAAAACCACGAAGGAGGGTTGATTTTTAGTGTGTGCTGCTCTGGTCTGCTGTTTCTTCCTTGAATTAGGAAACTATATCTGTTACACAGTGTGACACTTGCTTTTGTTTAGAATCCGTGTATTGTTACAGCCTGACTTTCTACAGCGTGCTCCCTTAAAGTGATAGTACACATCTTTTCAAGTGATTTCTTTTTTTCTGAGATCTTGTCGAGTCAGAACTGATGTGTTCAAAGAACTATCTACAATTGATAAGATATAGCCTCAGTAATTTGTTTTAGTCAGTTGTTCATTCATGTAGTAAGAGGGCCAGTCCAGAAAAAGGTTTTAAATATAAAAAGCTTGCCAAGGAAGTAAGAGTTTGCCACACTTTCATGCTACACAGAACGTTTTATATCAGTGTTTACAATCCTGCATGTTTCTGTTGTTTGTTTCACTAGAATTCCTGATTCAGTGGTTGAATTAACTGTTCAGCATGTCCTCAAGTTCTGCAGATGCATGCTATTCATCCATTGATTAAAGTCAGCTGTGTTAGAGCAGGAAAACCTAAAAACATGCAGTACGGTGGCCCTTGAAGACCAGAATAGGACATCACTGCCTTAAATCCTCAAATCCCTAAACACCTCAGCAGATATATTTTGTCCTTAAGTCAATGGTGTGCAAACTCCTGTCTACTCAAAAGTTGAATGTTTTTGCATACCACAAAACCCCAATTTTTTAAATAAAAAAAAAACCATGAAAATAATTTTATTGTGCATCATTTTAACTTAACATTACATGTGCAAAATTTTATTGACAAGACCAAAGTACCGGTACTTGGATTTTTGTAGAAAAGGGTCTGTTAACCTGTAGGTACGAGACATAAAAGGTCTCAAACATTTTGCCTTAATAAAAACTTCCCTGGAGTTGATGGGTTTATTGTTGTTTAGTTTCTTGGTCTTAAAAACAAATTTTAGCCTATTTTCAGTGACAAGAACAAGATAAAACTTGTTGAATTTAGTCAGCTTTTATGAATAGTGCTCACAAGTCATCCTATTTACATTTTTTTTGCATTTTTATTAATATGTGAGTAATTTTTTTATTTAATCATCTGCTAGTAATTACCTGTGAATGTGTCAATAATGCAACATGAGAATTATCTCAGTAAAAAAGAGCCTAAAATAAATAAACAATGGTGGACAGGTTAATCCAAAATTTACAGAACAGCCTGTGCTTTTAGATAAACAAATGAAGTGTTAGATATTTAACAAAACTTTGATTTTATTTCATGGCTGCAGTACCGCTGTGTGTCCACTCGGTGGCAGCAACAGACTGTCAGTGATGCGCAGGCTCGCGCTCAGGGTAGAAGAAGACCTCAGAATCTCCTCTTTGCTTCAGTGAATCCAGTCGCCTCACACTCAACGAGCCTTTCACCAAGTAGTGAGGTAGTTGTGAAACAATTTGCACGTTTACGATCATGTCCGTGTTGTGAAAACGTGGCAGACTTGTGGTTGTATTCGCTACCGAGTGCTTCTTTATTGCATTTAAAGTGTGATTCTCCGAGTTAATATAGCAAATACCAGTCAGTAATGGCTAATAACCATTAGGTATTTGATTGAGTGGCTTTGGTTGTTGCTCCTTTCTGGATAATTTTACTTTAATGTCTGTGTTTAACGTATTTTTATTTATCTCAGTAACTTAAGTCAAATGAAGGACGTGACTAAGGAGGGAGGTGTACAGGATGGTATCTGTAACTTCCTTGTTAATTAGTAGCCTTCGTGTTGTTGCGGTAATTTGGCAGAAAAACACCACAGTCACACCTGAAGCTTATAGCCTCTAATTAGATGCTCTTGCAGCTGGTAAACAGAGCAGCAGCTCATTGGCTCAGTTTAATGTAGAGGGGAAAATCAAATAATGGCTTCTTGTTTTCAAAGCCGGTATAGACTTTGTATTTTATATTTTCAAGTTAGGTTGTTTTCCTGTGTAAGTGCCAATATCTTCGGTTGTAAAACTATTAATGGTATTTTTACCTACAAACTTACTGCCTATAAAACAGAATTTCATCAGTGAGGAAAGCTGAAAAATTATTCATCATTATTGCATTAATCCACTACAAACACTCTGTTTTCACTCAAGTATATTATTCCCTCATTGATTTATAGAAAAAACTAACAGTGAAACTTTTATTGCCAACTGCCTTTTACACTTTGGGCTGAAAGCCCAGAATGTCTGAAAATCACCAAATTTACTCATTTACTTCCAATACAAAATGTGCTTTTTTCCCCCTTCTTATAGACAGGATAAACATGCTATGACGATGCGAAAGAAGGCTTCACTGGGTTGACTTTGAATTAAAATAGAAGTGAAATTTAGGTGATATTTCATATCATCATGGCAACTTCAACCATTATTTGAGTTAGTAACTTATTGTCATTGTTGGTGGAAAGTATTTAAGTAGAATTTCAACAACCACAGCCCAGACAGATTCTTAGGCGGTAGAACTGATTTGATAAACATGTTTCAACCTTTCTTTAATGGATTCAGCTTAAATCTTTCAGCATTTTCCATCAGGCGCAGACTAGATAACTCTTTGCTTCCTGTAATTGCTTTGTTAATTCTAGGTTTTTAGACATGTTTTGAAGAAAGTTTTGAAAATAAACAATTTATTAGGGGAAAAATACTATTAGTAATGAATCTGTGCAATCTGAGGAGAAAATGGAACTGTACTTTAGCAGAATGTGTCCACCTTTCTTAGCACAAAAATAATTTTCATAAAAAGATTGCCTTGTTTTACTGGACTGCAGCTGGTGGCCATTGATTAGATGAGATATGTGTGATTTTAGTTGGAATCACACTGAATTGGTTACTTTGGACCTTTTTTTGTATGTCAAAACAAATGTAATACATATTTTTGTAAAACTTTCAAATACAAATTAAGCATGTTCTTTTTTTTTAAACAATTTAGCTTCATTTTTTTCATAATTTAATTGGAAAAAAACCCCCACTTAAAGATTAAAAGATTTTATGAGACTGTGCAAAAGAGCAACGCCCTGTGAAATGAGCAAAGAAGTTGAGAATCCTTGAATGTTTTGAGACATTTTGGGAACTTTCTCATGAGTTTGTTTGAAGTTTGTTGCTAAATGTTAGAATAGTCAGATAACGGCTTAAGAGTATATCTTTTAAAGCCAGCTTCCTTTTGTGCTTTAAACCTTCAAAGGGATTGCATCTCCCAGTTGTTTTTTAGACACTCTAATGGGAAAGTTGCAGTTTATTTCACAAGCATGCTTAATTTTTTTTGTGACCAGAAAAACAACTGGTCACACTGATTTTCAGCACCTGTTCTTATCCAAGTTTTTTAAAACATAATTTTATTCTACTTAAATTAGTGGAAACTCCTAAGACATCACATCTTCAGTTATGGTAGTATAAAATTTATGCACAACAATTATAGTTTTGAAATCATTTTCTGGAAAATGTAATGGCTATAAAAGCTATTCTTTATCTTGTCAAACTTAATCCAAAATGCTTTCAGACGATTCATTTTCTCACTGTACTCTTGTTTGTTTCTTAATCCCTCAGTAATCCAAGTCTACTAGTAAATATTAGCACAGACCCAATTAGTATTTTCTGAGAAAACACTGAAAGCTGTACACACAACAGGTTTTTTTAAACCAAAGTTTGGTAAAGCAGGGATCACGTGAATGGATTTCCAAAGCTGCCTCATGTTCATGAACTAACATGTAAAATCAACATGAGTGCGTGTTTAGGGTTTTCCTCAAAGTCTGAGTAGATTACCTGAGATGGGTTTTTATTTATAGGTCAAACATTTAACTAATTGGCTGCATTCTTTAAAAAGATTCTGAAATAAAAATAATTCCCAGATTTGTTTATTTACTGTTTTCCTTTATTTTTCCTGGCCTTTAGGTTTATGGAGAAGTTGTTTTGTTAACACAGTCTTCTCTTCCCAGGATGTTGCAGTTTGCCGTAGTCCGAGGCGGCCTTGGTCTGCTGGCCATCAGGAGGGCATGTCTCTTCTCCCGGTCGGCCCACTCTGCCCCGCAGACCCAGTATCGACCCATCAAGAAAGTCATGGTGGCCAATCGAGGTAAACCTTTCACCCTGATGCTGATAATTCACCACCGAGGATCACAGGCTGTCCAAACGGCTCTGCTGTATTAAAAGTGGTTAAACGGAGTTTCATTTATAATGTAAGAAAAACTTATGACATTTACAGTTTTCCTGAGGCAGAAAGAGACTCGGATGTTTTAATTTTTAATGCCCAGCGTTTAGTTTTTCCTCTCCACATGCTAATATTTAAACAGTTTGTGTGGGTGGGTGGCTGCACGAGTTTTATTTGCTTTATCTCTGAAAAGAAGTGAATTTCTGGGAACACCAGGATTGGATGAGGAGCTCTCTGTAAAACAGGAAGTTTTGGATGTTACTTTATATTTGTATGCTTGCAGGTTTTTCAAACTGAAATTAGCGTGAAAATACGACATTACTTTAATCCGCTTTAGGAAGGATGTCTGAACTGAATTATAATTATTGAGGAATAGTTTTCTAAACAAAAACAACATAAACATCACTTAAATTGACCAGACTAGGTTTCTTTAATCCTGTCCAGAGAGGGCATTTCTGCACAATTATTAACTCTGTCAGGTGACATGAAGCAATTAAATTAGAAATAATCAGACGTTTGATTTTCAGCAGCCTTTTTTATAGATTTCCAGTGAACTCAAATGCTTGACTGGTCTGTAGGTCTCCAGTTTGATCCTAATTAAACTACTTGTAGCGCTCTATCAGCCTCCTGCCACACATTCATGTCAATCCTCTTGTTTAAAGGCAGCGTCTGACTGCCCAAATCCATCATTTTCACTCTAAAGGCTCCGGCCTCTTGCTTTATACTCACACAGAGGGGTTCTCCGTCAGCCTCTCTGCTTCACATCAGCATGACGAGTTATCAGCATCGCATTAGATCACTTCATCACACTAGAGTGAACCACCATCTCTGTGTGAGTGATGAGGAGACTGGACCTTCATATCAAACCAAATTCAACAAGCTCGTCTCCCCTCTGCTGTGTCTCTGTGTTACTCTGCTCTTTATTTCCAGCACTTCTCTCTCCTCGTCTTTCTCTTCACATGTCAGATGTGATTTTCCTCTAAGCCACTTGTTGTCTTCTTCCCTGCTCTCCTGTGACTTCACTCATTTACCTTCTCTCCACTTATTTGTCACTTTAATAAAGACACCAAACTGTTTCTTTCTGATTGTCACAACCTTAAAAAAAAAAAACTTATCGACTCCGTCTTCAGTCGGCTTTAATCTTCAACTGGTTTTCAATAAATCTCGTCCTCTTTCATTTTTATTCCTTTTATTTGCCCCCTTTTTTTTTAGTCTTTGTTTCACTCAACGGTGTTTTGCTTGCTCAAAGCTGCACTAATATTTGAATGTGGTCCCTTGTCCTTTCCTTCAAACAAGAACAAAACCTTCCAGTTTTATTACCCCTCTTCTCTAGACTGTGTGCTTTTTGTAGAACAAGTGTTTGCTTTCTGTGACAGATAAAAGTTGGAGTGTTTGTTTTTTTGTTTTAAGATAAGAGGGCATGTTGTGTTCTCAAACTTTACAGAAATAAACCAGCTTGTTGCAGCGTTTGTTTGTTTTTGTAGTTTGATGATCACCAGATGGGCCTTTTTCCTCACACCATGCATGGTTTAAAAATACATCTATTTTATTTTTTAGGATGAAACATCAGTTGATTATTTAGGCCATTTTTATCAAAGGTTTACCCAAATTATAAAATAAAAAAACAGATTTTTAAACATGTAGTGCTAAAATATAGATGGGAAACAAACAAGATGCTTTAGTAAAAAGACCTACATTTAAAGTAGTGGAGTCCTAATAACCCTGACTGTGTCATTCCAGGTGAAATAGCCATCAGAGTGTTCAGAGCCTGCACTGAACTGGGGATTCGTACCGTGGCTGTTTACTCTGAGCAGGACACTGGACAGATGCACAGGTAATGACAATCTCTGCTGTATGCTGTCTGTTAGGCCTCCTGTGGTTTAACTAATCATGACGCAGATGTTTCTCTCTGCTTGAACGCTGCTACTTAAAAATCAGCTATAAAAAACCTGCGAGTATTTTTTCTTTGATTTGTTGCTTTGGGAGACTTCTTTGTTGTTCAATTTGCATCAAATGGCAACACAAGTCAAATAGTTAGGAGTGTAAATGTTTAGCTCTAAAGCCACTACCTTTTTCCATCATCTCTCCATCTTTCACTCTCCTCCAAACTCTAAATCCTGAGAAGGCTTGCTGAGCACTGAACACTGCTGTTCTTGTCTTTATTCATCCTGGAAATGCTTCCACAATGCCAAAAAGGGTGCCCGCCTGAGAAGTGGTGCACGTTTGTGGATAATTGACTCCTGGCAAGCTCCTCCATCATGTTCATGTAAATCTTTGCACTTCACAGGCAGAAGGCAGATGAGGCTTACCTGATTGGGAAAGGACTGCCACCTGTTGCTGCATACCTGCACATTCCAGACATCATTAAAGTCGCCAAGGTAAAGCATTTAGCTAATGAGATTTCCAGGTAAACTGCTTCACTCATATCATGTTAAAGCTCAGATTCAACTCTTAATTTTCTTAAACTGAGGTGTAAAAGAATGTTGAAGTTGAGTGGCTCTCAACAAGCAAATCCATTATACGAGGACCTGATCTTTATAAACGTTTAACTCTGAATGCTGTAAACCTTTTGAGAATCATTTAGATTTTAAGTTGTTAAATTGTATGTAAATGTCAAGGTGTGGTTATATTTGGTTGTGTCTGAAAGGCATCAGCAGTTCTTTGATTTGCTTAAAAGCTTTTTTAAAACGGCAAATGCTGTAATTACTGAACTACAACAAATTAAATGTTGAAGCTTTAGGTACAATGTGTAAAAGCAGGTGGGCAATCAGCTTCAAATAAAACAAGTTGACCAGTTATATATTTATAACAAAGGTAATCAGTGTGCTTAACGCAGCAACTTCAAATAATAACTAAGGTGCATGATTATGTAGTAAAACAAAGGCACTGACTGACTGCTGCTTTCTATCCATTTATATATTTAACCTTTAAAGAAAAAGTGACTTTTTATGTAAAACATTGAGTAGTTGTACATTTAAGAAGTCTTGATCCTGACATATTTGTCTAAATATTATTATGAATTATTTTTATTTTATTGTGGATTAATACAGTTCAACAATTCAATGGAAAAGTGTAAGACACTTTAAGACATTTTAACAAAAGTACAGTAAAAAGGGTGAGTTATCACAGAACTTCAATGATTTATTAAAATGTTTAAAAATCTGCCTGTAAATCATTAAATCAAATTTGTTAAAATACGTCGTGTTTCCATCACTCTGACAACGGTCGTGGGAGTTTGCCCAACCAATCCACATGTGTTTTGTGGATTTGGAGAAGGCTTATGACCGTGTCCCCAGGGGCGCCCTGTGGGGGCGCTCCAGTAGTAAGGACCATTCAGACCCTGTACCAGAGGAGTGTGAGTTTGGTCCGCAGTAAGTTGGATCCGTTCCCAGCGAGGGTTGAACTCAGCCAGGGCTGCCCTTTGTCACCGGTCCAGTTCATAACCTTTATGGACAGGATTTCTAGGCGCAGCCGTGGTGTGGAGGGGGTGGAGTTTGGTGACAGGAGGATACCATCCCTGCTTTTTCCAGATGACGTGGTCCTCCTAATCGAGCTTCATCGAGCTCTGACCTTCAGCTCTTGCTGGGGAGGTTCGCAGCAGAGTGTGAAGCGGCTGGGATGAGGATCAGCGCCTCAAAATCTGAGACCATGGTTCTTGACCGGAACAGGGTGGATTGCCAACTCCAGGTCGGGAGAGAGGTCCTGCCCCAGGTGGAGGAGTTTAAATATCTCGGGGTCTTGTTCACGAGTGAGGGAAGGAGGGAGCGGGAGATCGACAGGCGGATTGGGGCAGCGTCTGCAGTGATGCGGACGCTGAACCGGTCTGTTGTGGTGAAGAGGGAGCTGAGCCAGAAAGCAAGGATCTCAATTTACCGGTCGATCTACCTACCAATCCTCACCTATGGTCATGAGCTTTGGGTAATGATCGAAAGAACGAGATCGCGGATACAAGCGGCCAAAATGAGTTTCCTGCGCAGGGTGGCCGGGCTCAGCCTTAGGGATAGGGTAAGAAGCTCGGACATCCGGGAGAGACTCAGAGTAGAGCCACTGCTCTTCCATATCGAAAGGAGCCAGTTGAGGTGGTTTGAGCATCTGGTCAGGATGCCACCTGGATGCCTCCCTCGGGAGGTGTTTTGGGCATGCCCTGCCGGCAGGAAGCCTCCGGGTCGACCCAGGACAAGCTGGAGGAAATACATCTTCAGGTTGGCCTGGGAACGCCTGGGCATCCCAGCTGAGGAGCTGGTGGACTTGACTCGGGGGAGGATGGCCTGGGATGCCCGACTTGGGATACTGCCCCCGCGACCCGGACCCGGATAAGCCGAGGCTTTTTATTTTTTTACTTAAAGTGATATGCAGTTTTGCTTGTTTTGGGCACCCTCTGGTGTCCGTTTTAAATCACTGCCATTAAAAAGTTAGCACATTGTTTCAGCTTCTAAATGCCTAAATCTAACTGTTGAAATGTCTCCTCAGCCTTCATAGTTTTCTACAGGAGCGGTTATTTACTCCTTCAAAGAAATCAGCTGTGTTCAAGCAGGGAGAGATTGGGGGGAAAAATAGCGGGAATCATGAGCTAAAAACACTCCAGCGTTAGCATAACAGCTAGCCACTTTGGGTTAGCCTAACCCTCGTGAGACACGTGACTTCCTGGGTACCGTGACGGTGATGGAGATTTTGCTATCTTGGTATTCCAGATCTAATCACCAGATGGGGCTAAGTGACTTTTCATTAACCCTGTAAAGGGTTATATTGGCACAGACTGGCTCAAGGAAAAGATTTAAAAATATGAAAATGTTGCATATTATCACTTTAAAATTAATTCTCTAGAAGTTACATTTCAAATAGGGATGCACCGATACCACTTTTTTTCTTACCAATACTTGAATCTGAGAACTTGCTAATACCGAGTACTGATACCGATACTTCTACTGCACAAAAAAATGCAATTAATTGGAAGACAGGTTCTAATTTCTTCTATTTTCGGTTAACTTTAACAAGTATGAGTATATGGTATCTGTATCGTATTGGCCCAATATCGTATTGGCCCAATACGATACTGATATTGGTTTCTGGTATCGGTTACCTTTTAACAAGTAAGAGTACATGGTATCGGTATCGGTGCATCCCTAATTTCAAACTTTCTTTTCTATTTATTACACAGCCTGGTGTAAAAGTGTTTTATGTTTGAGTCACTGAAGATGATGGTGCTGAGGTCTTTCTGTTGTTTTGTTCATGTGTTTCGCTTCCATCTGCTCCAACACAGAGCTAACAGGCTTTAGTTTAATTAAGATTTATATTTTGTGGTTCCTCTTCACCTAAACGAGCTTCAGGTTTTTTTTCTTCATCAAAACATCTAATTTTACACATCCTGCTACAAAGTCTTAATAAACTCTCATCTCTCTTCTGCTGATGTGTTTTCATGTGGATGAGTTAGCTGAAAGTGAGGCTAATATTAGCTCTCGTCCTCTGTTCTGATGACACTCAGTTTTTTTGGGTCATCACTCATTTTCTTGTGGTCGATCACACATCGACAAAACCTCCCAAAAGGTTGTTCTTCCAAACCATGGATATTGATTGTTCTGCTGTAAACTTTGTATTTAGTGGTAAATGTGTAATTTGCCTGCAGCGGACCTCTTCACCTCAGCTCTCTTTAAAATATGTAGGTTAAGAAAATCTCACATTTATTGGATCACTTTAACATATCCTGTGACTGTTTTATAGTAAATTCCATATTTAATAATCAAGTCTGTGATTCCATCTGCATTTTCCACATCGTGATAAATCATAAGTTTGACTATTGATGAACTAAGGAAATTATGCATAAATACTCTCTAGTTTCAGTTTGAGTCTATAGTCAGATTTTATCTAGAAGACAAAAGAAAGTTAATCTGATACATCTGTGCCTTTCTTTTGTCCAGTTCTTTTTCTTGTATGTTCTTGTTTCAGTGTTCCTTTACCATGTCCAACCTATTCAGTTTCATGTCCTATCTTCCCTTCTCACCTTCATTTCCTGCTGCGTCTTATCACTGAACTGATCCGATCTTCTCCTTGTTTCCCCTTGCTGCTTTTCCCTCCTCCATCGTTGCAGGATCAGCCAGCCGCCAGTTGCTTTTTGTCATCTTTCTGATCTGTCTCTCATGGTTTATAATTTTCTACGTGGGCATGCGGTCTACCAGCCAAGTCGGAGAGGCTTCTCTATCCAACTCATTTCTCAAAATCAGTCTGCCTGTCAGGGAGCCCAGCCAGTCTATGCCAGCAAGTTGTGTGCGTGTGTGTTTAATTTTCTATGAAAGTCTGAGTGTTTGTACTCGTCGTTCACACTGTCACTCTTTGTGTTAGACAAAAATCTTATTTTTGTACCTTTTGTCTGGTTTTTGGAAACGATTAGATGTGAAAACGTCCCTGCTTGTGGCTGAGATCTCCTGAGCGTCTGTTCTGATGTGAATGTGTGTGTGCACCCTGGTGTGTGTGTTGTTGGCCTGTATCTGAGTTTTCATCTACAGTTCAGGTCTCTCTGCATTTGGATCTGGGTGTTTGAACCCGCGTGTGTGTGTGTTCAGTTTTAATGGTTTGTGTGTGTGCGCGCGTGTGTGTGGCAACATGCCTTCTCTGGCCTGGCAGTAATAGCTCCCTGAACAACAGGACAGCCCATAATTATATCCCGCCTTGAGCAGATGGCACATACTGATCCAGAGATGGCTCTATCGGGCTGCTTCAGCAGATACTGTATCTGCTTCCCTGTGTGCACGCGTTTATATGCGTGCAGAAAGTCTAGTTTCCCCATGACCCCTAAATTATGTTAGTTTAGTCATTCAGTCTTCTGATGGTGTCCATTGAGTAGATGATGATAATGATGATTTTTTTGGTGATTATAATAAAGCCAAAGTTGTCATTGTCTCTAGAATCTACCTTGCAGTAAATTGTCTGTTAGAATGCACCAGTTGTGATTTTATTTGTTTGTGTGTGTGTGTGTGTGTGTG
>SSNR01000199.1:488261-576916 GCA_006937965.1 Callopanchax toddi
GGGCTGCTTTAAAAAAAAAACTGCCCTAAGTTGCATATTTCTAATTGAAAGCATACAAAATAAATGTTTTAAACCTTTTGTTTAAATAAAATTTGACTTTGAAAATAATACAACTCTAATACAGCATCAGTTGAATGGGATTTTCAATCATTTTTTTAGTGTTTTCCAGTTTAAAAGTTGTAAATATTTTACCAGTTGAAGGTAGCTTCCTGAATAGCCTCTAAAATGATGTTTACATCCTACAGGGCAGACGAGCTAACATCTAGTTTGATCTCAGCCAAGACCAAAGTGTATTGATACCATCTTAAAAAGCTCCAATCCCAAAAATATTTGAGAAAATTATGCTGATAATATTAAACCTTTACGTGGTTACAGCAGAACTGAACAGTCCCCCTTTTAATTAGTTACATTCAGGGTGTGAATTGTCGATTTGTTCTTGATGTAAATGCTTGACTCGGGTAGTTATGAGAGCTGAACCATTCAGATTGGTGTGAGAACAGTTGCTTCACTTTTTTGCAGCCAAGTGTTTAGAAATTCTGCTCAGCTTTGTATTTTGCAGAGCTCCTCTGTGGTTTCATTAGAGGTTGGCTTTAATGCATGTTTCATCTTTCTGTGTTTTGTTAGGACAACAAAGTGGATGCTATTCACCCTGGCTATGGTTTCTTGTCTGAGCGAGCAGACTTTGCTCAGGCCTGCAGTGATGCTGGAGTGATGTTTGTTGGACCGAGCCCAGAAACTGTCCGAAAGATGGGAGACAAGGTGGAGGCTCGCTCCTTGGCCATCAGTGCTGGTAAGACAAAAATAAAATGGTGTTTCTTCCTGTTTAAACATTTGCTTTGATTAGGTAGAAAAAAGAAATTTGTGGAAACATATGCTACGTTTCACCGTTTATTATTAATAATATTTTTTAAGTTCTTAAACTATCACTTGCCACTGAATTTGATCTATTTAGTAACCAAACAAGATCACAGAAGACCAATAAGAATCTGGTCCTCATAAGGTCTGTCTAAAAGTTTTTATCAACCTCTGAATGAACCCTGCTGCTTCAACTCAACAGTTCTCTAACAATTACTGAATTGCTAATGATCTCATTAAAAAAAGTAATGAATTCTTCTCCAGGATGTATTTATTTCACCTGCCACAGCATGTGAATCGACACTGATTGTGTTGAAATGAGAACCCAGGTGTTTTATTTTATGTCACAAAAACTAAACCAGTTTTTGAGAGAATGACGTGTAGACTTCAGGTTACATTTCTGACGTTTCCACCCTAGGTGTGCCGGTGGTCCCAGGAACAAACTCCCCTATCGCCAGTCTGCAGGAGGCGCAGGCTTTCGCCCAGACATATGGTTTCCCAATCATCTTCAAAGCAGCATATGGAGGAGGCGGCCGAGGCATGAGAGTGGTCAGAGAATACGAGGTGAGCACGCTTTATTTAAAAATATGATGGAACTGCTCGAACTTGTCAAGTAAAGCAAAAAGTGTCAAATCTTTCTTTCACCTGCTCATTAAATTGGGGTTTGTCTTAAAATTGGAGTCAAATTGCTTGAAAATAACAACCTGGTCATTTATCGCTCCAGCTGCCAGTCACCTGGTGTGTTTGTGTAGAAACTGTCACTTAGTCTGACTGATCACAATGATTGAGTCTCGATCTTTTCCATCAGGTTAGTGCGATTAGAACATGCCCTTCACTGCTGTGACAGTCCAGGCCAGGCCCGGTTCTTCAGTCATCTCGGTGTAAAGATGATTGTAAAACTATTTCCTTTATGCATAATTTACATTACCTGGAACTTCACAGGAAATTCAGGCTACAGATGATACAGCCTGTAGATTAGCTTGAATGTGATCTGTTTTCTTCAGGCTAGGGCTAAATAAGTCATTTTGTATCTATTATATTGAAATATAGATTTTTTTTTTTTGACAACTCTACAAGGCAGGATGGATTCATGCTTTGATGTTGACATCAAATTCTGACCCGACCATCTAAATGTTGCAGCTGAAATTGAGCCTCAACAGACCAGGGAACATTTTTTCAGTCTCTCCTGGTCCAGTTCTGGTGATCCTGTGTGTTTTATTGCCTCGGTGTCCTGTTCTTAGCTGAAACAAATGGTTATTTGAGCTACTATTGCCTTTCTATCATCTTTTACTGGATATTTTCTCTTTTTCAGACCATTCTCTGTAAACCCTAGAGATTGTTATGTGTGAAAATCCCAGTAGATGAGCAGTTTCAGAAATACTAGCTTGTCTGGCATCAGCAATCATGGTGAAAAAAACACCCCCAAGGCCTAAATGTTAACCTTTCAGTGACATGTATTGACTCTAATTTACCCTCTCAAACAGTGGTTGGACGTTAGGTCACCAAGAGGTGTTGCAATATTGACTTTATCCATATTTGATGTAAAATATGTGAAAAGAAAAAAAGGAGGGGGGTACTTAACAGATCCTTCCTCTTTTTAGAGACTAGATTAGGAAATAAGAGGACATGAGTCAGGAAACAGAAACATGTTTCCGTTCTTTGTTTTATTTTTCCATTTATATCCATACCTGGATAATACTCAAACTTGGGTGTGTTGGCTGTCATCATCCAGCTCATTTATCACCCCTCAGCTGTGCAAAGAGCCCCTCGACTTAGTGTTGTGAGGATAACAAACTAAAATTTGTGTTTACTTAATTCCTCATCCATCTGGGAGTCTTTTGCCACATTTAGGTGGATGATTGAGTTTTAGGTTACCCAATAATCTGATTTGTTTACAAAATTATTAGTATTTTTGTACATTTTATGTTGAGGCTTTGTTGTTTTTACCCTGTAACACAGCTGACCGTGGACTGTTAAATACAGTTGAATCATTTTTTGTCTCTATTTTGTGAAACTGAAGCTTTTCATAAACGAACAGGTTTTTGTTCAGTGTAAGTGGTCCTTTGAGAGAAGCTTATAAAATAATTCAGTCTGAATGTAGCTTTACCTCTTTAGATAAATATTCAGAACCACAAGTTATTGGAATATGAAAACGAACCGAGGCAGACCCTTAAAACAGACTAATGGAAAAATGAAACCAATAAAGATCATACGAACCATTCTTTATGGGACGATTCTGTCACAGATATGTGTCTCAGAGGGAAAATGAGTTCCCTCAGGCCTGCAGAGTCGCTCCTTTTTATTTTACTGTCAACCTGATAGCAAGTTTGCTTTTGAACCAGTGTTATTGATCCTTGGGAGAAGAGTGTGTACTAAGAACGCAGCTTCGCCAGCCAGATGTCTGAAGTCTTAACATGTCAAACTTGATCATCAGCTAGTTGTTGTGGGATCGGATCAGGGCAGTTTTCACATCAGATCTGCAAATAACACAGATCTAAGCTAATCTTTTTGTAAATGTCATTTAATTTGTGTTTTAACACGTAGTTTTTTTCCCATCATGGTCATAAGATTTCCTACTTTAACGCTTGTTCTTGCTTAGACTGACAGTCGTCATGTTCAATATCATGTTTAAATGTATGATATATATACCTCTACAGTAGGTTTCCAGCATTTCATTTGATTAGTAATGTTAAAGATAACTGGACATAGAGTTGGGTGGTGGTGTTCTTGTTTTTTAAAACCATTAAAGTAGTTCTAAAAATATACTGCCATTACAATCTGCCTAGAACGGGTTGTGATTCTTTTCTTATTACTGCATGTAATTTCATTTCATTACTTGACCCCTCAACTCCATCACATAATAGTAACAGACTGCCCAGCTTTATTTGGTTTCCAGCTTCTGATGATTGTGAGGGAAATGAAAACTGCATGTTCTGATAGGTTTGGCTGACCTAATTTATACAAATTACGTTTTAGACACGAGTTTTATCAAGTTATTATAAAACAACAGGTTTTTGATAATGAATTAATGAATGAAATAAGTCATGCTGTCGACATATTAACTTTTCTATTTACATTGAAATGCACTGTGCTTTCTGCAGCCTCCATCCTAAACAGGCATTGCTACAGCAATAGAACAATGCAATTGCAGGAATGGCAGCAGAAGAAGAGTTTACAAGCAGTACAGTCTTTATGTAAATGTAACAAAATTGTAAATTTATTTGCACATGACGAGGATGAAACTAAGCATTTTTTATTAATGGTATTCTAGGCAGCAACATTGCTATTTTGGGATAACTTTAACTGTATTACTGCCCAACCCTACTTGGACCATGAAACTGTGAAAATGGTTACAATTTTCAATTTCTCACAAAGCGTTTTGTAAAATTTATCAACTTGGACATTAAGCCTGCACATTTAATCACATTTATTAATACTGCATAGGATTCCAATAAGTCGCACAGCCAAAATGTATTCCAAACCTTTAAATTTAGCATTCAGATGGACTTCCTTTGTTTTAAATGTTCGCAACATGGGGAAAGTTGTGAACATCATGACGAAGGAACGTCTGGGTTCATAACACCTAATATTGTCATCCCATTATTCATTACTGTACAGCCCTGTTAAAGACAAATAGCTTTAGCAGGAGTTTTCTTTTACTGCTACCAGCTGGGTACTTGTGCTCCTGTAACACCGAGTAAACCCTTGACCCCTGAGAAATGCACAGGTCACTTTGGTCTGGTCAGTGTATTTTCAGACACAGTGGTGCGAAGCTTTATTCACTGATCCATTGGAAAAAAAAAAAATGGCAGTGCTGCGTTGCTGTGTAGCCTCTGAATCCCAAGTCATGAACCAGTGGAAGGAATGACCTTTCCTGAGTTCGAGCACAGTCTAATTAATTAGTTGTTGACATTTCTTGTTATGCGTTTGAGTCACAAGGGCCTGTGCAGCTTGTGCCGATATGATGTGAAGAAATGGTAACGAGATTTTTCTGTACTGTTGGGGCCCGAAGTAACAATGTGTAGGTTGACTTCAAATTCATTAAGGCCAGCTAGCGGGTCATTTGTATGCTGGAATCAGAACAAGCTCAGCAGTTCACAATGCATTACAGGACAAGATGTGCACGTTTACTGTTCAGTGAGGCAGCCAGATTCCCAACGTTTGTTTTTTTTGTTTTGATGTGTTTTCTGAAAGAGGAAAAAAGGAACAGCACGCATCAAAGCTCTAGTGGCAAAAAAAAAAAAAAAAAAGACAGACGGACTGAAGTGGCGTGAAAGTATTACAAATGGAGTTCCCCGACTTTTAGTCTTTCAAAACTCTTCAGTCATTTAGGAAATGACAGGTGCACAAATTGATTTGAAATCTTTTCAAAATATGTTACTGTTATTTCCCAGTACTCGTGACTCGGGCTGTTTCCACTCTTTATATTTTAAACTAAGGGTTGTTTCTGATGTTGTTTTCTCTTCACAACGTGCTTTAGAAGCACAGTTAGCACATCTCTACATCTGTTATCTATGTAAGCTGCAGCACATTAGTTCAGGTGACCTTGCATTTTTTAAAATTAATCTGGAATATTGAATGAATAGAAACCTTAAGCTCTGTGGTTTTCCTAGAAGTCCCTCATTCCACTTTGTACCAGCAAAAAAGCTTAGAAAAAGTCTAAAAGCACCTTGATCTTGCATGTAAATGTCAGGGTAGTTATAACAGCCTCTACAGCCTTTTCATCAGGTGTTATTGAATAGAGAAAAAAATAACTCGAAGCCTGGGTGCAGCATTTGTCCTCTGACCGTCCCAAACTTTTGTCCTTTTTTCATAATATATTTTTGATACTAAATCAGGTTGAAGGCAGCCAAGTACATTTTCACAGCTGAGATGTTTTGTGTCCATTAGTTAGAAAACATGATATTGATGCATGTTGTAAATTGTTGCTCGGAGCCAGCAGAGGGTGTGATCTGGCTTGAGCTGTATTTTCTCTACCTCTTTACTCCAGTTTGGGGATATTTGATTCAGAAGCCCGTGTCTGCTGCTTCATGTCATTGTAGAGTGAATATGTCAGCAGGGAGTTACTTATTAAAATTGGTAACAACAGTTTCTAATGCACTTAAATCTTCATTCAGACTTTTAAAAAGTTTGGATACTGAGTACATACAGTGGTCCCTCATTTTTTTGCTGTTCACTATTCGCGGCCTCACAGATTTTTTTAGTGCAATTTTGCATGCTTTTACAGTGCATTGTGTTTAGTATCCTGGCCATTATCAGTCAATCTCCTCCGTGAGGGGGGCATGGACAAAAATGTGTAAAATCGAGGGGGGCCCAGAAGAAAACGTTTGGGGACCACTAAACTAACGGTCCATGTCTTGAGTTTAAGTGAGTTTTATGTGTAAAAGATTCACTGATCTGAGTAAAGTGACTTAAACAAAAAATCAACAAAATGGTCAGGTGGCCTAAAGTAAGAAAAAAAAAAAAAAAACCTCCTGATCTTCAGAAATCCAGAAAAACTCAAAGGTACAATAGGGAATTTGGTAAACTCATGCCTCTTAACAACGTTCTAACATAGTATAAATTGATTGTGGCCATAAAAAATCTAATTAAAGAAATTAAAGTGGTCATCTTGCAGTTCTCTAAAAACCGAAAGCAACTATTGGACAATCCGGCTGTTTGTCTCACAGAAGTGCTGCACTTCCTCACTTCCTTGGATCCTCCCTCCATGCATGATGGAGCATTTTTCCTCAGAACATCCCAGAAGTGAGAGGACAGAAACAGCCCGCTGTTAGTGTTTCAATTTTAGAAAAAAATACTAGAGTCCAAAAAAGAGAAACACATTTTCAGCTAGCAGAAAACTAAAAACGTTTGGAGCTAGAAAGAGGAAAAACCAAGAGGAACATTAGCATAGCATTTCAAAAGCTGGTGTTTTGCTCTCTTCTGTTACTGTGGCAATGCGCGGTCCCATGTCTCGGGAAGGCGCGGCCTAGGGATTATAGCCGATGGGAGGGTTGAGAATTCTGAAACTGTTTGTGTAAAATAGCTACCTATACCTAGCTTGTTTGCAAATTCCCTATTGCACCTTTAATATCAAGATAACCTTAAAAGATAAAAAAAAGTCTGTTTTCTTGGAAACTAATCAAATAAAGAATTGTTTTGATTTGAGACTTTTGCACACTACTGCAAATCAGTGAATTTTAACTAAGTGTAATTTTATTTACTTCAAAATGTTCAGCCTTCTAAAACCCTGGTACATTGTGTACCTGTTTGCATGTTTAGAGGAAGCTTCAATTTTCACATGTTTATGCAAAAACATTTTTCTGTAAGTTTCTCCTCTGCTAATTAGAGGATAAGGTACACTCACAGAGCCTGGGTTATGGTACATAATTATAAATGCTGAATGTATAATTTGAGGAAAATTCCACTGTTTGTGAGATGTCAAGCCTTAAAGTGAATTGTTACTGCTACTAAATGCCGTCTCCTCATTAAAGACATTCATTGAACTTGATCAGATGTAGAACAAGCACTGACATTTAAATTAAATATGCAGTTTAAAGTTTCTGGTAAATCTGTGAAATCCATGTTTTCCTTTAATGTTTTTATTGCATTGGCTTCTGGGAAAATGGCTATAGAGAAGCATAAGTTGGCTTTAGGCAAAGCTGACGTGTGTAGTTGCCTTAGAAACCTGATCATTTCACCTCCAGAAGCATCTTTTCTCAAGGCTGCGAGATGACAGCTGAGGATGGGTTTGAGTTTATTCGTTCGGAGCTGAGGGGAAGGGGGCATGGTGTTGACTCAGTCTATTCCCCCTGAGCAATAGACTGGATGGTCTGGCAGCATGTCACAGACTGACGAACACAGATTGAGCCATGACCTTCAACATGTTGGGTCACGATCTACCAGAGACGATGTGTAGAATTCAGCTCCCTCAGGGCTTGTAAACATATGTGTCAGAAGAAATGTGGACATGTGAATGTCAGGGAAAGGGAAATAAACATTTTAAAAATGTATTTTTGAAAATGTTTTGGTCTCTTACCTCTTAAACAGTTGCTCTATCTAGACATCTAAAGGTTTTTCCTGTGTTTGTTAGGAACTTGAAGAGAATTACCAGCGGGCATACTCTGAGGCCCTGACGGCTTTTGGGAATGGAGCTCTGTTTGTAGAGAAGTTTATTGAAAAGCCAAGACACATAGAAGTTCAGATCCTCGGTAAGTACACTCTATCCATGCTGTCTGCCTTAAACTCTTTGTTTTGCATGAAACAGTTGAGTTCATTAAGAAAAGCTAAGGAAGTCCTTGAACTTGGAAGTGCTGAGGTGGAAAAGCATGAATATGATTTACTGTGCAGCAGAGTATTTTTTCCTCTTATAGAAAATGTAACACGGTACACACAGAGAACCTGAAACCCAACACCGACTCTTACAGGAAGAGTGTCTGCACTTTGAGCATATACCAACCACACCACTGGATGTGCTTTTGTTTTGAACGGTGCCATGCTGAGCAAGTGATTTGTCTGAAAGCCTTTGTTTATGTGTAAAATCCTGAATTTGCTGCTTCTTTGTGGTCACTGATTGATCTCATATCGTACTTTTTCATGTTTCTTTACCATCCATTTTTTCATAATCCATTTTACCAACTGTGAAGTTTTTCCTGCCTTTTTAACCCAGCTTTCTTCTTTTTTCCCCTTTTAAGTTATTTGATGTGTTGATTATCTTGTTGGTAACATGACATGAAAAGGGTTTAGTTATTGTGTCATCCAGAACATAGAGATTTTAGGTTAAAAGGAGCTCGACTTCTTTTCATGTTTCATAAAGATGCTCCACCTCTCATCCAGCAGGCTTACGTAGTTCTGATCTTGCGCTGGAAGTTCCAGGTCTAGAAGTCATCAGTGGGTCAGGATCTCCCTATGAGTCATGAATCACCGAGTTAGGAGTCCTTAGATAATCACCACAAATTATATTCAATTAAAACAGTTGCTTATTGTATATTTTCACCGTAATTGCAACAAAGGATAAAACCAGTCATAAATTAGCAGGAAGACTTTTAGTTGTTCTGTGTTGCCATGCTTTTGTTTAATTGGGCTATTAGGAAACGGTTATAAACCAGTAATAGTTTTGGTCACAGGCTTCTGCCACTGGCGTTTAGTGGGTCAGAAGCTGAAAAGTTTGGGAACCACTGATCCAATTAATCATTTGTTGGTGCTTTTGTTGAAATGAAATCTGTTAAATGGTTTTCCTCCTAATGTGGAATGAGAATTAACAGGTTTTGGTTTTTGCTAACTATATTCTCATTTTAATAGATGCATACACAGATTTAAAAGGGTTATTTTATCATGTTCTATTTAATTATGGAAACTATAGCCATGGCTAAAGGTTTTGTAGATGGCAGCCATATTAATTCTCACTAAAAGACTAAAACATTCAGTAAAATGTGTGTTGGTTAATGTTGGTGTCAATCTTTTGGTTCTGTTAGGTTCTTTAAATATCCAGAGATCTTGAAACAAATTCAGGCACCATCTGTCAATTGTTTTCTCAGTCAAGTAGGTTTACTAGTTACAATTTAGGTGTACTTATAGCAATAACCTATTATTCACTCACATGAGAGGTGGATTTCCCTTCTGATTCTATATCAGCTGGTGAATTTGTTGCATCTCAGCTTACAATCCCTCAGGAAATCAACCCACTTCTGAGAGTCACATTTGGTTTTAGGTATGTGCTCACATGCATACATCTTCTTTGTGGAACATGATTGGGTGAAACGGTTGAGGGAGTCATGGTGTAGACAATTCTCCCTTCATTGGTGCTTCGGCACAGAGCAGCCCTCTGATACGGGGTTTCACCCATCAGCTCCACACAGCTCTGCCACAGTGTCCATGTTGTGAGAATTTCCCCCTGCATCCCTTCGTGTTGTGGCTTAGACTGTCTGTTTTTCCAAACTCCCACCTAGTTCATACTCAAGTTATCTGCTGCTATCTGTACTCCACATCCCTACAGACTTGCACTGTTTTACAATTTATTCATGCATCACCCAAGCTGTTAGCTAAATGTTTTAGAAATGTATAAAGGAAAGCTATTTGTTCTTATTTGCTAAGCTGATTATTCTAAAAACCCCATCAGGCCACAGCTATCAAACTGTTAATAATTTAACAAAACCATTGTTGCCGGTGTTGTAGATTCTCAGTCATTTTCTGCTATAGTAAATTAATATGTTGGAATAATTGGAGTTTCAAAATGTTTTTCTTTGACAAACTAATAGTAAAATGACAATTCTATTGCTGTTATATCAGAACTTGGTTAGTGTTTAGTTTAAAAACATACTTCCTTTTTAATTGTTTACTGACTTTTTGTGAGAATGCGTCTCTCTAAGTTTCATTATTTATAAAAAGGCTGGATATTTTGATTTAATGCTTAATAAAAACGGTTTGATCCTAAACTTTTGAACTCCGTTATTGACCAAGGAACTAAATAAATTCCTCCTGTACTTAAATGCAACTGCAGCTTCCTCTATCACTCCTCTTGTCCCCACCCACATTTGAACCTTCTTCTGTTTTTCCTCAGGTGATAAATATGGTAATGTCATCCATCTGTACGAGAGAGACTGCTCCATTCAGCGCAGACACCAGAAGGTGAGGCCCTCATAAAAAAAAAGCAAATCTAATCTAGTTTAATGTTGAAATTTATTCAAGATTAACTTCATGGCATTTGTCCTGAACTGTAAGGATTAATATGAAGAGAATGTTATGGTAGGGCAAGTAATAAAGCAAAGGTCAAAAGCAGGAGGACATTCCTGTAACCTCTGCTGTTTGCTTGCATTCTTTAATTTACTTTGCCAACCAGACCATGCAGAAGACTCTGTAAAGTGATTATAAACACTAACTGACAAGTCCTGAGTATCTCGTTTAGCTCTGAACAGCAGGGGGTGAGCAGATTGTAACAATTAGCTTCTGCTAATGATCGGGGGATGGACGTCAAGACAATAAGTGCATTAAAAGATAATCCACCACAAAATCAACTTGGATCAAAATAATTTTTTTTGTGGGTAATTGAATTCTCTGTCATTAGGCAGTCAATTTTTAGTGAGATCATTCAGGCTGTAACATGACTGCATTGGTTAACTGTCAGAATAACAAATGCTTTAATAACAGATTAAAGAGACAATAACATCAGTCCTTTAATTGTAACTCTATACAACAAAGCTTTCACCAGAGGAAGCGGATCAACATCTGTAATATTTTATTAAACATTGTCACCTCAAAGCAGTTTTAATCGTGTATTTTCATCACTTTGATCCTTTTGACTTTAATCAAATTATAAATGATAATCATGTTAGTGGGTTGTTGGTGGCAGAGCGGCTGGTTTTGATTCAGTTAATCTGCCTTTCCCTCTGATCTGAGATCTTTCTGAATATGAGCAACAATAATAGTTTGAAATGGATTTGAAATGGTTCAGTGAGGTCCCAATGTGCTATTCATTCTCTGAGTGGGATTTGATTTTTAGGATTAGATTTAATTTACTTCTGTGTTTTACGTTTTATGATCAGATATGGGTCACGTTGTTTTAAACAGTTGTGGAAAAGTTGACGTGAAAGTAAACAAATCAGCTTCCATGGTTGTGAACTCCACCCACTCATCAGTCAGCCAAAGGGTAAAGATGAAAAATGTTGTGGGTCAAATAAAGTAATCTAAACAAATTAAGATTAACAATCATCACATATGATAAATAGTAAATGTAAAGTTCTTGTTCCAAGTCAAGGACTCCAAAGTGCTTTGCACTACAGCCAGTCATTCACCCACTCATGCACACATTCACAAGCTATTTAGTGAATAAAGCGCTTCTTTTACTGTATTTCAGTTGATTTGGTTTGATAAAGACTGTAGAAGGGGTCAAATAGTAGGTTTTTGTGAAAAATGCCAGTCTGCCTTGCTCACCAACTGTAGTAAAGGTTTTAACATGCGATGTGTCAAAGTTCACTTTTAGTTCAAGATAATTGAAAGGGCAAATATTCAGGCTCATTAAAACAGAAGTGGGTGTTGCTTTCTTGTTTTACATTATTAAAAATAATCATCTTTATTAGGATGTTGTTAAGGTTGCTGTAGTAGTTATGTGACAGCATTTTAAGACCCTGTCTTTTTTCAGGTAGTGGAGATTGCACCTGCTTTCCAGCTGGACCCTCACCTGAGAGACAGACTTCACGCTGATGCCGTCACCCTGGCCAGACAGGTCTGGATGTTTACTTTGCTGTAGGAATCCTCGTTTCCCCTCATCACAACTTTCTTTCCTCACGTTGTGCTGATGGAGACAATCTCAAAAAAGCGTTTTCTCAACAGTTTAATAGAATTTAAAATACAGTCAAACTGCAGATTTAGTCTCTCTGCAGACTTGGAAACCTCCAGTGCGCTCTCTCTCTACCATCTCCTTGCTTCTGAGAAGCTGCATTATATGGACAATCAAAAATGTTACTGTAGTTTTTAATAGCTTGGTCACTAAATATGATTTTAATGATTTGCCAACTATAGGAAATTTGACCTCCAACTATTAAAACTGTGCTAGTTTCATCCCTCGTGCCAGGCTCAGACTCTTGAGACATTTTGTTTATCTGGGCTGACAGCTGAGTAAAGATCCCTCCTCTTTACCAGCCTGCAGCCTCACCTGATGACAATGATGAGCCCAACATTTCAGAAGTGTACTCCCATATGTTGGGGCATCTGCCAAGGCAGGTTTGAAATGGGCTGTGGCAGATGTCGTCTTTTTGTACCCACAAAAAGTGAAGGTACAAGGTGATGAAAGATGCAGTATTACAAGTAGGTGGAAGTGTGACTTGACTAAGAGGCAGAAAACACTCACATCTGTGAATGAGTATTCACAATCCAATGAATGAAATTACAGTCACAACCACTTCTTATATACAGTCCGTGTACCTGACACAGTCCTCATGTCGTATTCAGAGCCTGTAACTCTGACAGAAAAGCACCTGGGTGCTCATGCAGTCATGAAGACACTAATGGATAACACTTCTAAAGGGGTTTTAGTCTGTCAGACTTTTCCCCTGCAGACATGGCCAAACCTGGTCATTTCAAATGTATCTGAATGCTTTCATGTTTTTAATTGCTTAAAGTACAAAATGGATCTGTATTATAAAGATGAAATATTCATGTGGCAGTAGCCTGATAATGCAGCCTTTTCTCTGAGCTGTGGTATTTTTCATGTTGTCAAGGCAGGTGTCAGCATGTTGAATGTGCAGCTACAGTTTTGACCACTTGTTAGGAAGAGTTGGCATATTGGAGGAGAATTGGCTCACTGTAACTGAAAAGGCTTTCCCAAAGCACTGCACTTCTTTTTTTAGGAAGTCAGAGAAAATTCTCACTCCAGTCCATTTTTACTTTCTCATTCATAATTGGTCGGCAAAACTACTAGATTCTTTCCAGGAATTTTAATGTAGTTATGTTTCAATGAGGCAAACGTTTGTGGTGAAAATCAAATTACAGTTGAGCACAAGTGGGAAAACATGTCAACAATTCAGATGGTAAATGCATTTGAAAACATTAAAAATGTGTTTTGGTAGCAAGTTTTGGCTTAAAAATCCTTAACTGCATGTCATATTGAATACTTTTTCAGGCGTTAGTGTTTTTAACATGTTGGCTCACATATGACAGCATCAGTTTAAAGTCATGCCTCATCGCTCAGAGGAGATTTGAAGAAATGGCCTTTTCAGGTAATGGCCTAGATGACAAATGGGACAAGGTGAGAGGGAGGAGTAAAAGACAAGGATAGTGGTTTTGGCATAGAAATGACCTTGATGATACTGATGGTTATGTAAGTAAGATGGAAACCTAATGTGAGCCTCATCTTTTGACCTTGCTGTAGTTTGTGACTTTGTTTTTTTGCAACAATCACACAGAGTTGCACAGCTCATCCACTTAAATAACAAAGGTTGCCCTATTAGAGGTATTTTCATTCGTTTTAAGATTTTCATTTGAGGTGTTGCTGATTGAATGATAACATGTGGATCAGCATGGAAACACGCTCGACTAAGTTTACACATTTACACACACGCACAGCCATCTATTTTCCTAAGACAACCTGCATTAATTCACTTACAAGGATATATATCAGCTCTGTCACCACCACACCTCCTGTTCAGAGATTTAGTGGCTGCATATGGAGGAGAGAAGAAAAAAATAGTTTACAGTTCTTCAGTTTTTAGCTTCAGGGGAAAAAAATCATCAAACATTACTTGAAGTCAACCTTTGGTGTCAAGTTAAAGACCTTTTAATAAGAGTAACTGACCCATAAGAGTAGA
Organism: Callopanchax toddi; assembly: GCA_006937965.1. Lineage (NCBI taxonomy): Eukaryota > Metazoa > Chordata > Actinopteri > Cyprinodontiformes > Nothobranchiidae > Callopanchax > Callopanchax toddi. The sequence goes on from SSNR01000199.1 coordinate 502,397, forward strand.
ATATTTAACAGGGATGCACAGATATGAAAATTCTTGGCCGAAACCGAAAATGAGGAAGCCAAGGCCGAAAACTGAAACACCAAAATGAATGAATGAATGACTGAAACTTTATTCCAGACAAAAGGTTTGTCCATATCCCAAGATAAAAAAAATAAAATAAAATAATAATAAAATCAAGTCAATCAATCAAATCAAAAGAAATGATTGTCAATTATTAGAACCAGGGTGCGATTCGTCGAGCGGTCATAGACCTCTACGCACCTTTGATGGTCCGACAGCATGAGAACTTGCTCACCGTGGTCAGAGCTGCAGCAGGTGAGGGCGCGTGAAGAGGAGCAGTTCAGTTCTGTGCTTAGCATAATTATTAGGGATACACTGAAATGAAAATTCGTGGCCGCAACCGAAAACCAAAAATGAAAAAAAAAACAGCCCGAAACTCAAAACACTGAAATAAATGATTATGTAAATTATTAGAATCATAGCATTTATGGCTACGATGTGTACTAACCTCACAAAAATCAAGGCGTTGCAATAAATCAATTGCAAAACTATGAAAATAAGGATGAGAGGAGGGAAAAAGACTAACTTGGGGAAGCCCCTGTCTGACAATGTGACGGACAAAGCAGCCCACTCACTCACCCACGACAGGGAGAAAAACCAAACAAAACGACAAAATCCCACTCTGTTCTGGTCTGACTCGGGTCCACTTAGGGCTGGACTGGGACGGAAGAACGTCGTGGCAGCCCAGCATGATCCTACAGGTGATGTTCAGTTTCCAGGGGGGCTTGAGGGCTGTAAGCGCGTGTATGCTACCTGTCACTCAGAGCCGCGCGAGCAAATTGAAACGAGCCATTGCGGTCTTGTCCAGACCAGCTCAAAATCACGAGCAGAGATAGTGAAATAAGTCCACACCGCAGACATGCTGGCTCTTAAAGCCTGAAACACACCAAATACTTAAGCGCTGCGCCGCGGATGCGCCACAGTTTTGGCGATTCATAGGACCCGTGACGTGACGCAGCGCTGATTTTGGCAAGTCTTCTACTCTCAGAACCTGTTCCTGAAGTGGCGTGCCATAGAACGCTGCATGCAAAATCGCCTTTATCCTTTTCTCACGTGCTGGCTGCACTATTTGCTTGTGACATCACAGTTTCGGCCACATTGTTCCGGTGATTTGGGCGTTTCGGCCGAATACCGAAAGTGCACTTTTGGGTCACTTTGGACCAAAAAGTTTTGGTGGCGAGGGGTTCGGTGGGGAATCCAGTTTTATGCGGGGCAGCATGTGCGTGTCAACAAGCTTCTGCATTCTTATCACGTTTCTCGCGTGCTGACTGCGCCATTTGCTCACAACATCATACGTTTCGGCTGTGTTTTGTGATTTAGGTATTTTGGTGGCCACATTTTCAGTGCATCCCTAAATTTTTAACTTTATAAAGACTTAAAAAAAAAAACCAAATACCGTATTTGCCCGAATATAGGACGACCCTGATTATAAGACGACCCCCATTTTTCAAGACTGATCTTCAGAAAAAAGAATAAATTCACTTTATAAAGAAGCTATTTTTTATTAAATTTTGAGAAAATAATTTATATGATACCTTAATTATAAACTGCTTTAATATTTGCTTATTAATCAGACAGGAACTAAAGTTCTATGTGACAACATATTTCAGTCAATTGGGAAAAAAAAGAGAGAAAAAAGAAGCTCTCTCTTCCTCACTCAGGCTGTGTGGGCCCTCCCTCCTCCCTCTCTCCTTCTCTCTCTCACTGAGACTGTGTGTGTGCGCGCGCAGCTTCAGAACCGGGTCCTGTGGACCTCAGGGGGCGCTGGATTCTCAGGTGTTTTTCAGGCTTGAGGATGAATGCGTGTGTGAATTGAGTGACGCGCTCACCTGTACAGAGCTCATGCTGAAAACACTGCAGCTGCAGCGGGTCCCACAGAAGGTGTCGGCTCCATACGTACTAAACAGAACCGGACCGAACCAAAAACCCAAACTAGTCTGAAAACGCCAGAAGTTGATCTGGCTGGAGCTGGACTTTGACATCAGGTGTTTTAATCCTCAATAGACCTGTAACTTTGAGGTGGAGCGGACATCTGGGACTGCTCGCGGTCTAAGAGCTGCTTCCTGCTGGCGGCGCTTCTGTCGTTTGAACATAAACCATGCGCCCCCTGCTGGGGCGCGATAGTAAGACGACCCCCCCTTTTCAAAATTATTTTTAATGAAAAAAACCTCGTCTTATATGCGAGCAAATACGGTATTTAAAAAATATTGACCATATGAGCTATTCATTTTAAAATTAGGCAAATGGAACAGGTTATGACAAAGGCATACAGTAGAGAATAATATAGAAATATCTATAAACAGTAAATTATTTGGTACAGATAGTAGACAGTTTAGTATATTTAATCTCATTGCTTGAGTTAAATGAGAAGATGACTGTAGAAGTAACATTATTCTATTTTGTGAATAATTTGATGCTTTAGTTGCTTCTTTAGATAAAATCTTGCAACTCAGCTTCCATTCCACTAAAGGAGCACCCTTGAGGTTTACAGGAAGGTAATTTAGTTTGATCTTTTTACCCCTAAGAAAACAGTGAATACTTAATGTTCTTGATTAACCATCAGAGAAGTATATGGGAGGACAAACATGTACTCAAAGTCTAGGGCACGAACAGCATCAAACCCGCAGCATTTTCAGGTTATCACCAGGGGTCTCACTTTCTATTCAACTGAGTTTCCTTTTGCCTCCTTCAATGCCCTCTCTTTTTTACTCTCCCTCTCTTTTTTCTTTTTTCATTTCCCTTCGATGTGTGTTGACTGCATTTCACTTTGAGGCAGTCCCCACAGTGGAGGCTTTCACTTCAGAGCCATGCACGGCTCTTGGCAGGGTTTGAAATCTGCTCCCTAAGCAAAGCAGGGGATGATCTTTGGCTCTGAGTGTGGGATTATTAATCAGCGTGTACATGCTTCACAGCTGCTTTTTGCACAAATTGTGCAAAAGATTGAAATTATTCAAAACAACACTTATGTGGTCCTATTATAGAATATTATTGCTTTTATAGATTTGCAAACAAATATCCCTTTCACTTGCCCCTCCTTAAACAACCCCTTCAGAAGGTACAAGTGCAGAGTAACCTCATTAACACAGTGTTCAAGATGCAGAACCACGTCTGTGTTACTGCTGTCAAACACAAAGTCCCTCGTTGGATTTCACTTCCTTTACTGAAGATGCTCTTCAGTTTTCTGTTTCTTTATTTTTATTCATATTAAAGTCTAAATAATTACAAATAACAATATAAATGTTAATTTAATCAGAACATTTTGATTTGTTACAGGCTATTATCTATTTTTATTTGTGTACTAGTGTTTTCTTGTCTGGCTGTCAATTTGATACTTGTGATGTTTTTATTACCCATTTCTTATCCACTCACCAGTTACTTTATTAGGTACACCTTACTAATACCAAGTTGGACCTCCATTTTCCTTCAAAACTGCTTTAATTTTTCATGTCATGGATTCATCAAGCTTCTTTGAAAGATTCTTTGGAGGTTCTGGTTCATGTTGACATGACGGCATCACAGCTGTAGATTTATCAGCTGATCATCCATGATGTGAGCCTCCTGTTCCTGTTATCTCCATTCTGGTGCTCAGTTTGAACTTCTTCTTCACATCTAGATGTATAAATAGTTTTTGTCATACGTTTGCTGTTTTTGCTAACAACCAAATGAATTGGAGTATAAAGTTGTATAGAACATTCTATCCAGTCTGAATTAGTTTTGCAGTTGAATAAAGTAATTAGACTTTATTAAAGTCAATAATTAGTCCATTGTTTGGGTGTTTCAGTTCTTTGTGTTCATTTAGACTATCTGCTTTAATACTGTATGTGTGTTGTTGGGTATATTTGCATAGTGGACTTAAGGATTTAAAGACTAAGCTACACCAGAGCTAAATTGAATTATTTTTTGGTTTGGCAAAGACTAGGTCATACACCTGCATTTGGGCACAAGTTGTGCACTTATTAACGCTGTGCTGTTGTAAATCTTTAGACCAGATGGCTCGTTTAGTGCTGCAAACATGCAGATTTAAACTTCTATGCTTTAAATGCTGCTCATTCCAATGAATGTTAATAGTTTCATTATTTTAGTGTTTACAGAGTTGCAGTATCTGCACCAAAATATTTGTCAAATGAAGAAAAGTTGTGAAGTTTTAACAGATTGCCTGTTTGTGAGTCTGTAAGATTTATTCACTGTTTAACAATAGATTAGTTCCAATTGTGTTTTTGTTGATCACTGAGCTGGAAGGCTGTCAATATTGAATGGCTTATGTTCTTTTAGCTTCTTGTTCAAGTTTTAATATGTAAAATCTTATACAGCTGCAAAAAAACTGTTGTGTGAATATACTAAAAATACAGCTTGACTGTGCTTTTGTGGATGTGTTACGACCCCCCTTAAGGTCTAGGAGTATTATTGGGGGTCTAACACAAAAGTGCTCAGAAACAAGGTTGATGAGTTTATCAAAATGTTTTTATTTTTCTCCCAACAATAAAACCAGCAGGAAGAGATACTGCTGAAACAAGAGAGTTTTAGTTAAATGAAAATACTCTTCAAATAAAGGAGGGGAGACTAAACACAAAACGCTGGGGAAATAAACCCAGGTAAGAAAATACTAAACTAAAGACGCTCTAAAACTAAGAGGATGGAGGGAAACTAGAGGCAAACAAAACAAGCTCTTTAATGAGCTGCCACATCCTGCTCTATAAGTTAAGCAAAGTTCTACACAGAACACTAACTTAATCTAACCTATTCTTCCAAATCACACCACCACTAATTCTGTGAAACCACAGCCAAATTGGGGGACAACAGCATGGATCTGAGCCCCCAGAGCTGGTAACCAAGCTGTGGCTGATTACAGATCAGCCACAGCTGCAGAATTCCTCAGAGCTGCAGGGGGCGGAGCAACAGGCTGCAGGTAGACACAGCCCTGGGTGCAGGCTGCAGCACCAAAAAGGAGGCACATGTAACAGGATGCAGGTTCATGTTTGTGTCATATAGCCTACATACAACACATCAAATCATCTGTTGTAGACTACTTTTATCTGAGCTGCTCCTGAAGCTTTGCACTAATGTCTAAACAGAATGAGATTTAATAGACAAACATCTGCCTTGTGTAATAAAATTAAACTTTAAACATTTATCCATTGAGGATGTTTCTGTTTTTGTTTGCATTGCTTCATCACTATTGTGATTAAGTCAGGTGGTGTTGACTCCTCTCTTTTCATGCTAACTTGTACCATTATCTCTTGTGATTCTGCACTGATGACTATTTGTTGGACTGTATGGAAGTCATTTTGGATTATACCCTCCAATTTTCCCTCTCATGCAGCCAGATTTCTTTGTGTAACCATGTCCCAGCAGCAAAGGCTCTGTTAGATTTTCGTCTTTTCTCTGGATTCTAGTTGCTCTGCTGCCTTAGTGCAGCACCTACCGGTAGTTGTTTTCAGAGATCCTAAATTACACCTTTTTAAACTGAAGTGTAGAATGGTCTAATGGCACTTGTGCACATAAAGGTGCTAACAACTTTTCCTGCAGTCTGATCAAAACCCTGTAAAAGCACTTCATGTATTTTAACTTTTATAACTTTTTTTTTTGCCTTCCTAGTACAGGCTTGGACCCTCATACATGTAAAAACAGGGTTATAGTTCGTGTAAATGTTGCTGATATATACGGTTTTATCAGAGTGATCACTGGTTTTTATACATCGTTTGGACCGATGCCAATCGATGCCGATGCGTCTGTCTCGCTGAAGCGCCACACTTCCGCACTGCTTGGATCCGCCATTAATCCACCTGGGCGCATTTTGCAGCAGAAACTCCTGGAAGTGAGAGAAGGACAGAAACAGCTGGCTGTTAGCGCTTCCATTTTAGGAAAAAAATACCACAATCCCCCCCAAAAAAACACTTTTTCAGCTAGCAGAAAACAAACGTTTGGAGGTAAAAACAGGAAAAACCTGGGAAAACATTTGTACGGCTGGAGTTTTGCTTTGTACAGTAACCGTGGCAATGCATGGTCCCATGTCCGCAGAAAGGCTGTCCTACGAATTATACCAGACGGGAGGGGTGAGTGCTCTGAGACGCATTTGTGAAAAATAGCCAGAGATGCCTAGCTTGTTTACCAAACAGCAGAGTGCAGCTTTAACCAGTAGGGGGCAGTAGGGGCTACGCTGGAAAGTTGATAAATGCTGCTTTAAATATGTCCCTCAGAAAATGGCTTTCCTCATTGTTTGTCTTGGATAGAAGCATCGTCTTTGCTGCCCTTCTTGACACGAGGTCATCTTCCACAAGTCTTCTCCTCACTGCTCTGCAGATGAACTCAGAGCTGCTCTGTACTGGTGGAGCCCCGAGCCCACAGCTGGATCAGCTTTAGGAGATGGTCTTGGTGCTGCTGGACTATATTGGTGCCCTGAAGCCTTCTTCACAAATGCAGCAGAAAATAGTATTTTGGGATTAGTAAGTTAATCTTAATTACAGAGGGACTTTGTAATTGTTCCGTTTTTTTTTTTAGTTTATACAAACTGCTGTCATAAAAGTTGAAGCAGGAAGCTGACAATATTTGTTTTATTGTCGATGCCTCTTCAGACACTACTGCAGTCTGAGAGGAAAAGTCTCAACCTGCCCCTGAAGGAGCGATATTTGAGATGCTTGGATCTGGTCAGCTTGCTGACTCTGCACTGGTCATGCTGTAAATTCTTTTTGATATCACGCTGTTTTATACTTGCATCTGTAACATGTAACATTAGTAGACAGCTTTACTTATTAGCATTTAGTAAAGCCCCAATTCTGTTTTATATTGTAAGCACCATCCCACATTAACTTAACAGAGTATAGAAGAAAAAGTTGTAATATTTGCTGTGGAGGCATGTTTCTGTGTCCAAAATACGGTAAAACAATGGGCTTCATCGTCTGCCATTTTTCCTTTGCTGTGCTGCTGTTTTGCCCAACAGTCTGAGCATTTCCACTGGATCTTGGAACTGTTTCTATGTTGTTTGGCAGCAAGCGCCAGCTCTCATCTAAGGCCTCATTCATGTTTGTGTTTGGCTGAAGTAGCTGCTGAGAATGAGAGTGAACAAATGAGAAAATCCCAGACTATGATCCATCATGATTAAACACTTAAAGCTGCTGTAATGAATTTGGTTCACCTTATTCTGCAGTTCACTTTCTTTAAAGCTGCTCAAGTGTGAAGGACAACACTCGTCTTTCACAGGACATAACACGAAGATCACATTGAGTTTCAAAATGTCATTTTTAGAAGTCTGTGAATATCAAAACAGTCCATATAAAAGGCTAGATCTTTTAAAGACTCAAGCAGGTGTGTCTTAATGCTCTGTAGAACTCGCAGCTTCTTTTGTTTCATGGTGGATTTATTAGTTTAACCTTGAAATGTGTAAGCAGCTACTTTAAGACATTTTCTGCAGCTGTACCTTAATTGGCAATTAATGCAGGAGAGTAATGTTGACAGACTTTATTGTAAAATTAAATTGTGTACTTGGAATTTTTCTTTTCTTTTACATAATGTAGAAATCATTTGATCAGTCTGAGTGCTTATGAAGCTAAATTAAAAAAACTGAAAAAGTTTGTCATTTGAAGTGCTTGAGGATAGTGATGAGAATAATTTAGTTATCCTTATTTGACTTGTTTGTCTACTTGCTTTTTCTCAGTTCCTTGAGAATTTGCAACTCAAAAGCACAAACATATCAGCATCTCATCAACAGCAGTGTCTGATTTGAATGTATGTTTCTGTGCCAGTGACAGCAGTCCCAGTTATGTGTATGCATGCTGAAAGGCTTTGAAGTAACTTTGATATTTTTCTTCTTCCTAAATCAGATACAAAAGATTATAACAAGTGTTTGTCTGAGCATTTGGTATGGTAAGAATCCTGTCAGTTTTAATATTTTTAGTTTAGTTTTTATGATTGACAGTCTGCAGAGAATTGACTAGATGCTATGAATTCCTGCTGGCCTTATCTGCTCCTTGCAGCATCATTCAACTTCCACCAGAAATGGACAAGGAAGGATGGATTGTCTAAGCGCTAAACTGTAAATTCCTCTTACTTTGAAACCTTTAGAATGCACAGGTAGTCATTTAAAAGGGAAAAAAGAGCAATCTTCTGTGGGACTGAAGCCCATTTAGGAAAAAGATGATTGTCTCAGTCCAGTACTGTGTTGTAATGTTTGGAATATCAGAGTCTGCTTTCTGACATGATCCGTAAACATTGGCACCGACTGTGTTGGCACATTTAGGACAAATTCAAGTCTTAAAGTGCTTCGTGAGCTTATCAGGGTCTTTGCAACCACCTGGTGTGGTGAGTCAGGCCTCTTGCTCCGTGTAGACACACACACGCACACACACACTTGTCAATTCACTGAGGGTGTTAAACGTGGAATTAGTTCTGCTGTCAATCCCCATAGCAACAGAGAATGAAGAGACAACACTTTCTCACCCAAACACATCGTGTCCCCTGTAGATGGACACACACACGCACGCACGCACGCACACACACACACACTGAGGGGCTCACAAATTCAGACTGACACCATCTCTGGAGATGGTCGGTGTACTGCAAACATGATTACAGCTTAGAGACGGGCAGGGCGTTTGTGTTGGGTAGGTCTGTGTTCAGTTCTCCTTCCTATGTTATATGCCTTGTGCAATTTGCACCATTATCATTGAAATCTTGAATTAAAAAAACATTTAGTTAAAAAAAAGGATTCCACGTTTTTTCAGTTGTGTTCTAATTGATCCTGGTCATCTTTTAGGTTTTAGTTTTTTAAATAGCCTTGATGGTCTAAAATGTCCTTCTTACTTCAGGTCGGTTATAATGAAATACTGGCATTGTAAGAAAAGCACAATGTAGAGTAAAAATATTATGCACAGTATAATTCAGTCACTTAAAATATTCAAAGATGAACATGAATTCAAATTCTTTTGAGCTGTACCTATATTTGTAGGTGAAGTCAAATGTGTAACTTTCTTTTTTCTGAAACATTTCACTTCTCATCTCTGAAGCTTTCTCAGTTCAAACTGGAAAAACTGCAGCTTTCAATGTAGTGAATGTTACATAATATGAGCTAATTCATTAATCTCCCTCCTGAGAGTCATTAGGGTATTGGTTGTCCTGGTCCACTTGAGACATTTGTTGATCCCATGCATGATGGTGTGATTTGGTATAATTTCTGGGCATTAGACTCAAAGCAGCTTTTTAAGTACTATAAATCTATAACCTCAGATGTCCTCTTCTATTTAATCTTCATAAATTAAAGTAGTTTTTCAGTTGCCTTCACTTGGACCAACTAGGATTACTGATTTCCTAAAAGAAGAAAAGGTTTCTATTCTAACAGAACATGAGTAGCTTTTCTCTTTAAGCTAATCCCTTGTTATATAATCCATCCTTGTTAAAGTTTTAAATGCCTTCAGGTAGTTGACTGGCTAAAACTACAAGGTTCACTTGCTGTCATAATGAACACAACTCAATGAGAATCGGCTGTCATGTTTGTTGTATTAGCAGCCTGACAGGTTGCCCTTTTGAACTATAATCATTAAAGATTAACTTTAACACAGCAAATTTTTTATTACTTGTGCTGCTTTCAGACCCAGTGATGGGAATTCAAGTTGCTCTTAAGTTGTAAAAACGACTCTTGACTTGACTCGGACTCTAGGTTTGTAACTCGAGTCCTTTGATAAATTTTTCTCCTGTAATCAGAAGTGAAAGTAAATTGTTTAGTAAGTCACAGACAGGATAGCTGCCTGGCAAGACCTGTTTCTCAGTGATCTGTTTTTTCTTCATGGTTGAATCACCTGTTCTGCATGCTCTGCAGCAGGTATTTAATCAGCAGGTATTTAATCAGCCACTAACTGAAATCAGGTGTGTTGAAGCAAAGAAACCCCTAAACCATGCTGGATACTGACCCACTAGGTTCAGTATTGGACACACCAGCTTTAAATTAATAAAAAGAAGTTTGTTTTAGATGGACTAGATAGCAGAAGTCTGAGAGAATATTCATTTCAGACTTGACTCAGTTTGATTAAAATATAAATAAAATTGTGATAATTGATGTGTGATGATTGATAAAATTGTGAATAAACTAAAACAAATTTGACAAGCTCAAAACCCTCCAAAATACACAGTTCACAATTTAAAGGAACACATTTGAAAACTCATCAGATCTCAATGATAAACAAACTCTAGCTGTATATCTATACTGATATGAAATGGTCAATGTGTTCGGAACCAAAGGATGCCACATTATTTGATGAAAATAATCACATTGCACAGGGCCTAATTTGAAGTCACCAAGAAATTTAAACTGAAAAACTGACGTTCTATTGAATTCTGGCCAAATGATCATGGAGGCCAGTCAGTGTTGTCAATTCCTTCATCCTCCAGGAACTGCCTGCATAATTTTGCCACATGAGGCCAGGTATTATTATTAACCAGGAGGAACCCACTACACCTGCAGTGACCCATGATACAGAACAATGATGCTGGTATTGTAACATTCACTGTGGCTTCTCCAGATCCTTTCACTTGTCACGTGAGCTCAAAGTGAACCTGCTCTCATATGTGAAAAGCACAGGGTGTCAGTGCTGGAACTGCCAATTCTGGTGTTCTCTGGGAAATGCCAGTGGAGTTCCATGGTGCCAGGCAGCACGCACAGGGTACACTAGAGGATGGCAGGCCCTCAGGCTACCTTCATGTAGTCTGTTTCTAATGGTTTGGTCAGAGACATTCACACCAGTGGCCCACTGAAGGTCACTTTAAGGGCTCTAGTAGTACTCACTATCTGCAGATAGTGGTCCTGCAGATGGGTTAAGGACATGTGACAGCCCTGTCCAGCTCTCCTAAAATAGCTTTCCGTCTCCTGGAATCTCCTCCATGCTCTTGAGACTGTGCTGGGAGACACACCAAACCATCTGGCAATGCCACATATTGATGTGTAAATGGCTGAATAGTGAAACTGGTACATTTGAAGCTATAAACTGTAGCCGTTTAGAGCCAAGTCTCTAGTTCTTCTTTCTCTAAACACAATTTCTACTTGTAAGATTTTTTTTTTTTCAGTCAACATTAACCAGAGCAATAAACCCTTGAGCTGTATTTCTTACTGAACATATTTTCATGTCACAGTTACACATTAAACTCGGTTGGCAGGAAGCCCAAGCGTTTGGTTAACTTCTAATTGAATTAATAAGGGGCAGCTTCTGCCAGATAGACATCCGTCCCTGACTTCTGCCAGCAGTGCTGAGCTCCTTTTGGCTTGTGAAATACATTTAAGCCTGTAATGATATAAACATCACCCCCCAGGGTCTTTCCCTGTCTTGCCTTATTTTACAGTAGCAATGAGCTTGTGTTACATTTCTCCTTACTTGGCATCCTAATTATGTACACAAGGTCCAGATATGTCAAATGTGAAGTTACAACTGTCCTGCTTCCTGCCAGACTGAAAGGAAATGAGAACAAGTCTTCAATACAAATCTTGTAACACAGCAGAAAAAGCAAAGCCATAATGTGCTACTGCATTGAATAAAGTGAAATCTGATAAGGAGGGGAGAAAAACCCTGCCTTAGGGAAATTAAACAGGGAAGACAGGAAAAGTTGAATAGCATATGAGCTATTCCTCATACACAAGGCATGATCGAAGAACAAGTATTCTGTAAAGTACATTAGGACATTAGTTTCAAGCTGTAGATGCAGAATGAAAATAGAAATTGTAGCTTTAACATTCTAGCATAGAGAAGGCTGCGCAAACTTTGCTGCTAGTTTTGTTATGTTTATAGGTTATGAGAATGTTAAGCCCAGAGTGTGCACCATTGTGTTCACTTAAAAATCCCCATGCGAGGAGAAAACTGACATCAGCAGTTTACTGTAGTTTCCCAAGTATTTATGTTGGATATAAAACTGCAACCACTGTCCTCATTTTCCATCAGACCTTCTTTGCTGCTCTTCTTTAGTAGTTCTTGTTTGTCCTGACTAATGCTGTTTCTTCACATGATAAAAACCAAGGGCTTGAAGACGGCAGCCTTGACTTCAGTTATTTTTTATAAGATATACATTTAAATACGTTTTTCATTTGGGCAATAATGAATGAATTCCTCCCCAAGACCAAACTCATAAAATACTTGTTAGGCCAGTAGGGGGCAATATAAAAAAAAAAAAGTTAAAATATACATTAAACCAATCCTGAACATGGTTAACAGTTGGGTTTTTCAAAAAGTATCATTTCACATTGTTTACAGTTTCCTATTTGTATCATTAGTGCAAGTTAGGGCTGTACGATTGTGGATAAAATGAGAATCATGATTTTTTTTTTTTTTTGTGGCTTAGAATTGATCACGAATTTTTCCAATTCAAATACTTATTGCACTTATTACTTGCACATCAACTTTGCAATAGCTGACACTGAACATAAAAACAAATGTCTCTCTTGGATTCTCTCGCGTACAAAACCTTTGAATAATTTTAACAATAACAACAAATTTGAACTTTGCCATTTGAGGGAGAAAGTAGGAGCACTTGTTTTCAAGCAGATTATGTCCTGGATCAAATGCGGTACAACATCTTTTTTTTTTTTTTTAATCAATGAAATGAGATCGTGATTTTTTTAACGATTAATTGTGCAGCCCTAGTGCAAGTTCCAAATTTAACAGTGATGAGTTGAAAAAAAGTCAAAACACTTTTTTTCTAGAGCAGTTTGCAAAGGATTATTTGTAAAATAGGCTGCAGCACCAATGTTCCAGCAAAATCCCTGTTTGTCACATGCTCTTATAAAATAAAATGTTCTTATGGTTTTAACTTTAGAAAAGTTAAAAATAAAATTTTTTGGTCTAAAAAAAAAATCTAATTTGTCGTCTCAACATTACAACGCTACATGTGGTTGAAGGTTGCAAACATATCATGGCAGGTGTTTCTTTTAAATGGGACCAGAGCTTTGTCAGATTTTGAGTTTACTGAAGAGTTCTTGGGTATTCTCTATTTGTGAAGATTAAACACCAGACTTTTATGCTTTTATTAAAATCTTAAAGAATAACCTAAAATATTTAGAATCTAAAGGAAATATTAAGCCTAATGTTTCGTATTTCATGTTCAGTTTATCCCTGTATATATTTTTTCCTTCTAATTCTCAACAAACAGAATGGGGTTTGATCAAATAAAGATGTTTTCCCACAATCAACGTGATAAGAATGGATTGGTTGATGTTATTCAGTTAACAAAGGCTGCAAATAAACACAGGAAAAAACAAAAGCACTAATTGAGAATGGCACAACATAACGATCACATTTCTAAACGTGGAAACAGATTTAGGAAAAAGACACAAACATTCATCTCACTTTTTGGACAAGCACAGTTGTCTGTCCTCGTCTGTCTATTTTTGTTTTTTCAGTTGACATTTCCCTGCCTTTTCCTTCTTTCTCAACTTCTTCCTTCCCTCCTGGATGTGTCAAATCCTGTCGTGTGGGTGTTGTCACACAGACTACAGCCAAATGCTCGGCGCTCTCTCACAACATGCACACAACTGTAGTTCTGTGAAGTATATAACTCTCTTTCTGCCTCTTTTGGAAATAGTCAGGAAATGATGAAATAGAAAAAGGAGGCGTCAAGGAATAGGTTGCTCTGTCTGAGAAAGCTGTAATCGAGGAATAAAAATATTTTAAAGTCTTATTTATGGTAAAGTTACTGATGATTTCTCCCTGTAGAGAGCAGATTTGTTATTCACACAAACATTAGTGGCTCTGTGTGTTAGCCTGATGCCTACATTTGTGAGTCATCTGTTGTATTGCTGTTTTTGTTTAGCTGAGCTCTTTGATCATTAGGCAGCTATATTCGATCCTCATCATTTTATGGACAACATGCTCATTATGCTTTATGAACTGCTGACGGAGCAGAAGGTGAACGCACATTAAGAGACTGAGGGCGATTCACACTGAAATAAAGGCCAAGTGGCAGAGATGTGGGAGGCATGACCAGCTGACTCGCCTGAAAATGAAGAGTAATATCTGGTATTAAAGATTTGGGAGGAGACATTATAGACAAAATTGAGATCTGAGAGAGCAATGGAAGAAAGTCTTAAAATCAATGGAGTGTTTTAGAAAACTGTCTCACAAAGGTGAAGGTAGTGTGAGATTATAAAGAACAAGATTTAACATTTGACTTGTAAATTCAACTTACTTTTGGATTTATATTTTTTCCTGCAAGGTCTTTTGTTTTCATAAAACAAATCAGCAAGCAATACATTCTAAGCACTAATAGTAAACTGATTTACTCTGACCTTTCAGAACACGATGCATTTAAGGTTTATAGAGGTTTTTCAAGATGCTGTGAAAATCTGTTCATCACCAGGTCTTAGAATTAAACATGAGTTATAATAATAAATAATAATAAATTTTATTTCAGGCGCCTTTCTGTCACTCAAGGTCACCGCACAATACAAGTTGACAATAAAACACAATAAAACTAACGAGTTAAAAACATCCAACATGAAAACACACAGTAAAAGAATAAGACCATCAAGTTAAAAACTACCAATGAAAAGACCACCATAAATCTCACACTGAGTAGGCAACTTTAAATAGATGTGTTTTCAGCCTAGATTTAAAAAGTGGGAGAGAAGTGATGATTTTTAAGGTCAGCTGGGAGAGAGTTCCAGTGTGATGGGGCTGATCTGCTGAAGGCTCGTTTTCCCATTGTGGTGAGTCTAGCTGGAGGAATGTGCAGATTTAGAGACACTGAAGAGCGGAGGGATCGAGAGGGTACAGAAACTCTGAGTTGGGAGATGTAGGAAGGAGTGAGGTCATGCAGAGCCTTGAATGTGATAAGCAGTTTATAAATTATCCTAAATTTTTTCGGCAGCCAATGAAGCTGTTGAATAAAAGGAGTAATGTGATCAGTAACAGGTGTTCTCGTGACCATACAAGCCGCAGCGTTCGGAACTAACTGAAGTTTATGTAGAGATTTCTGTGGTAGTCCGAAGAGAAGAGAATTACAGTAGTCCAGTCGTGATGTAACCAGACTGTTTACTAAGACAGCTGCAGCATGTTCAGAGAGAGAGGGGGACGGAGACGATTTATATTACGGAGATGAAAAAAGGCTGATCGGGTGATTGAGTTAATATGAGCCTGAAAAGACAGCGTGCTGTCCAAGACGACACTAAGGCTCTTAACCTGAGCCGAACAGGAAATGGAGGTATTCTCACAGGTTAAGGAGAAGCTGCCAATCTTCCCCAGGGCAGATTTTGTACCCATGAGGAGCACCTCAGTTTTCCTATGGTTCAGTTTGAGGAAGTTCTTAGAGAACCAAGACCTGAGTTCAGTCAAACAGCCAATGAGCGCAGCTGGTGGAAAAAGAGAAGATGGAGAGGTGGAAACATAAAGCTGAGTATCACTGGCGTTAACAATGAAACAGATTGTATTTCCTGAAGATGGCCCCAAGGGGAAGCAGATACACAATAAAAAGAAGAGGGCCAAATACAGAACCTTGAGGAACCCCTGCAGAAACGAGAGACAAAGAGGAAGTGAAAGTCTTAAGCTTAATGAAATGAGTCCTATCAGTGAGGTACAGTGGGGCAAAAAAGTATTTGGTCAGCCACAGATTGTGCAAGTTCTCCCACTTAAAATGATGGCAGAGGTCAGTAATTTTCATCATAGGTACACTTCAACTGTGAGAGACAGAATGTGAAAAAAAAATCCATGAATTCACATGGTAGGATTTTTAAAGAATTTATTTGTAAATTAGGGTGGAAAATAAGTATTTGGTCACTTCAAACAAGGAAAATCTCTGGCTCTCACAGACCTGTAACGTCTTCTTTAAGAAGCTTTTCTGTCCTCCACTCGTTACCTGTATTAATGGCACCTGTTTGAACTCATTATCTGTATAAAAGACACCTGTCCACAGCCTCAAACAGTCAGACTCCAAACTCCACTATGCCCAAGACCAAAGAGCTTTCGAAGGACACCAGGAAAAGAATTGTAGACCTGCACCAGACTGGGAAGAGTGAATCTACAATAGGCAAGCAGCTTGGTGTGAAAAAATCAACTGTGGGAGCAATTATCAGAAAATGGAAGACATACAAGACCACTGATAATCTCCCTCGATCTGGGGCTCCACGCAAGATCTCATCCCGTGGGGTCAAAATGATCATGAGAACGGTGAGCAAAAATCCCAGAACCACACGGGGGGACCTGGTGAATGACCTGCAGAGAGCTGGGACCAAAGTAACAAAGGTCACCATCAGTAACACACTACAACGGCAGGGAATCAAATCCTGCAGTGCCAGACGTGTTCCGCTGCTGAAGCCAGTGCATGTCCAGGCCCGTCTGAAGTTTGCCAGAGAGCACATGGATGATACAGCAGAGGATTGGGAGAATGTCATGTGGTCAGATGAAACCGAAGTAGAACTTTTTGGTCTAAACTCAACTCGTCGTGTTTGGAGGAAGAAGAAGACTGAGTTGCATCCCAAGAACACCATACCTACTGTGAAGCATGGGGGGGGAAACATCATGCTTTGGGGCTGTTTTTCTGCTAAGGGGACAGGACGACTGATCCGTGTTAAGGAAAGAATGAATGGGGCCATGTATCGTGAGATTTTGAGCCAAAACCTCCTTCCATCAGTGAGAGCTTTGAAGATGAAACGTGGCTGGGTCTTCCAACATGACAATGATCCCAAACACACTGCCCGGGCAACAAAGGAGTGGCTCCGTAAGAAGCATTTGAAAGTCCTGGAGTGGCCTAGCCAGTCTCCAGACTTCAACCCCATAGAAAATCTGTGGAGGGAGTTGAAAGTCCATGTTGCTCGGCGACAGCCCCAAAACATCACTGCTCTCGAGAAGATCTGCATGGAGGAATGGGCCAAAATACCAGCTACTGTGTGTGCAAACCTGGTAAAGACCTATAGTAATCGTCTGACCTCTGTTATTGCCAACAAAGGTTATGTTACAAAGTATTGACTTGAATTTTTGTTATTGACCAAATACTTATTTTCCACCCTAATTTACAAATAAATTCTTTAAAAATCCTACCATGTGAATTCATGGATTTTTTTTTTCACATTCTGTCTCTCACAGTTGAAGTGTACCTATGATGAAAATTACTGACCTCTGCCATCATTTTAAGTGAGAGAACTTGCACAATCAGTGGATGACCAGATACTTTTTTGCCCCACTGTATGAATGAAACCACTGAAGCACTGTTCCGGAGACCCCCAGAGACGCCAGCCTAGCCAACAGGGTGGAGTGAGAGATTGTGTCGAATGCAGCACTAAGATTAAAAGAACCAGGATGGAGACTAGTCCAGAATCAGCTGCCATCAACAAATCATTGGTTATTTTAATGAGGGTGGTTTCGGTACTATGATGGGGGCGGAAACCTGACTGGAATTGCTCAAATAGGTTATTGTTAGTTAAATGAGCACGGAGCTGTGAAACTACAGTTTTCTCCAGGATTTTTGAAAGTTGTCATTAAACCAGTGTCTCACTGAGCTGGCAACAAATTGTGAAGGGAATTCATGAACAATTTTCCAACATGTCTCAAAACATTTATAAGGGTTCTTGAGGGAAGGGAATTTTAAATATGCTCGTATGACAAATTTTCTTCACTTTCAGTCAACAATGGTTTCTGAAATCCATCTGAAAACCTTCTGAATTCAAGTCAAAAAGTGAGAAATGTGATAATTTTGTGTTTGGCACCCAAATGACAAATAAATTAAAACCATAATTATGACATTCTATGACTAAATTTGGACAAGAACATTTGCACATCTTGTAATTTTTTGGCAAGTATGTAAAACTTCTCTCGAAAAAATGTATCTATTAATTGAATGTGATTCCAACTGAAAAATTGCCATTTTTTGCCATGCAATTTTGGACTTTTAACTACGTTAGTCAAACTATTGCAGCCAAATGAGATGCTGGCAATAAAAACCTAAGCAGAACTTTCAAAGAATAAAATAAACAATAAATCAAATAGGGCTGGGCGATATGGCCTAAAATCATTATCACGATAAATTGACCAGTTATCCTCGATAACGATAAATGGACGATAACTACCCCAATTACCAAAAATAGTGAGTGAGACTCAGTGGATGAGTCTATAAGCTCCCCTCACCCCCCCAACTGTTACTAGACCTGCTGGTCCGCTGACCCAGCCACCGTAATCCAGCTGGATCACCTACTCTGTTGAGTGGCAGCAGCACTCGGTACCGGTTCTAATGATGCGACGCGGGCACGCACACACACGCACTCAGCTGCTCCTCTCTGACACATGGCGCACTCCGTTCAGCTGCGGTACAGGTGAGCCCCTCCCGAGTCGGAGGCTCCGACGCACGCAGCGACAGCAACACGCATACAATTGTAGCACGTCCGAAACACGCACACAACATGCCTCAGGCAGGTGACGCGCGCAGCATCAGCGACAGCTTATCAGGTTGAATCGCTGTCTCACAAGTTCTCATTAATGACCGACAGGAACCGAAACAAGGCACCTCTTCTTTACGGACTGGATGGAGTGGAGTTCGAACTTCGAACGTAGTGCGTCTTAAAGGGACATGAGCAGCGCCAACCTGTACATGCCTTTTCATTTTTTTTTTTTAATACCGAATTTACCGACATGGGCAAAATGACGTCGGTTAGAGTCATAAATTTCGGTAACGATAAATTTTCGGTATATCGCCCAGCCCTAAAATCAAATCTTGTCATTGCCATTTTTACATTTGAATAATGAAATTAAGAAGGTGCAGTTGACTCATTGTGGGGCTTACAAGTTAAGAAAGGAAATGGTGAAAAAGATGAGCATGTTACAGTATTTACAAGAGTTCCAAATATGTAAATAAGGACAGGTTAACTTTTAGATAGCACTGTGAAGGTTTAAACCAACCAAATTTCTTCATATTTTGCTTTTAAAATACCAGACCTCATAGTTGTTTAAATTGGTTTTGATTAGTAGTTTTTCAGTCTTGTACCTAACCATGACAGCTCATGGAAAGTGGACAGGTGTTGGACAAAGAGGTGTCTTGCCTAACAGACATGAAGTAATTATGCAAAACTTGAAATAGGACTTGAGAAATTAATCATCATCCTTCAGTTCATCATACATAGGAATAACAAGTCTTTGTTTTGTAGCTCTTTGGGAACCACCTTGTTGGTGCTAAAATACTATTTTGTGTCAAACTGTGTATCGTTGGGTATTTCTTTTCAGCCAAATACGTGGGAATAATTTTGTTTGACAGGCTGCTGGTAACACAGTGTGTAGAGGTCCCAATTTTTAACGGGTCCTTTCCTGAAATGTTTGCTGACATAAAACTGCTTCATCCCTTAAGGAGCCTTATAATGCCTCAATAATTCACAAGTCTTAAGTAGCTTAACAAGCCAAAAACATTCTTCTGAGATTGGTCAGGTACTGGAGTGAAAATGTTTTGAAAAATGCAGTCAAAGTTCAAAGAGAAACTTTAGAAAAAGCTTCAAAAGGCCTGTAGAGCTATTGATCAGTAGCACTTTAAAAGGTTATAGGTCATGCTTAGAATCAACAGTGGAGGCCTAAAACCTAGATATTTTTCACCTCATGGGTTTATTTTACATGCTTTTTAAGTTGGTTATGCCAAGTTAATAATTACAGTAATCTGGTTATTTCTTTGACTTTAAAAAGGGGTGCATCACAGTATGTAAAATGCAGCAGACTTTTCTGCTGTCTAAAATCATACCAGCATTAAAGCAGGAACATTATGAAAATGGACGACAGGCAGTTTGAGCTTTGGAGGAGAAGCAGATTGAGGTAGAGGAGATAAATGGGCACGAAGCTTTTGAAAATGATGGGAGAGTTATACTTGTGGAAAACATGATGGCGTCATTCCAGGGTTCAGAAAGATGTGAAAATGTAGAAGAAATGGATGAAAAGAAGCTAGAGATTATTAAATGTTCACATTTTCTTTGAGTAGGGTATTTGCAGTGATTGGGTTTAAGTTTATTTAATTGGCTATGTATTATCATTTCAGACAAGGAGGTTGTGTCTTTTTTTAATTGTAGTCTGGAGTTAAATTCTGGTCACAGAAAACCTAGAAGTCAGTTGTTTCAGACTTTTTCTAAAAGGCTTAAGTTAAAGTTTTAAGATTTCTGCAGTAACCTTAAAGACCTGGGATCCTGTAGTAAATGCAGATGGATGCAATAAGATTATATGGCCAAAGGCATAAAGAGGAAGTAGAGAATATAAAATGGCTGAATAAGATATAAAAATAAACCTGACAAACACCGTCACTGTGCAGCATTTTATTTTGGTGCCATGATAAAATGTGACACTTCGGGTTTACTTGCTGACAGTGAATCAGCTCGTAGAAACTGAACAGTTATTTTTGGTCTCCTCTCTCACTGTCCCTTCAGTACGTCTAAAGTTATAGCTGCGTTTTGAAGGCATTTCCGCTTTTAAAATAATTGATAGTAAACATCAGATTTTATGAGCCCACAGCACTGTGTCCACATGTGGACTGTAAAATCCTGCTAGCTGGTTTGATTTAAAATCTGTCCGTCCTGCCTCTTATCTCTCTTTTTGTTTTTGCTTTACGGCTGCATTGCTTCCCGTCTCTGCCCAGGTGCATTACACTGCAGGTTGTACGACTTGTATCCAGTTCACACGATCTCCTGGTAATGTGAGCAAAACGGGGACATCAATATTTGTATCCACAACATTGTTGATGTGTAATGACTGTGAAATCCCATTGAAACAGTTTGTCTGCTGCTACAATACGGCTGGTTTGTTATTGAAAGCAAAAGACTGATGCAGGCAGAGCCAAAACTAATCTGTCTGTGGCCAAATACCAAATATCTGATGTTCTATACTGAGTTACATTTGTCTAGCACCCATCTTACAAGTACAGATAGCAGAATGACACGAACACCCTCATTTATCAAAACCGCTGAGGAAAAAGGAGCTCTGTCTGTGCTCATCCCTGTCCTGGACTCTGTTATCACTCTACATTTTATATCCACATTCAGCAGGTTACGTCTCTTATGCTGTGTATTTAAGATCATATCTGTTAGAATAACAGGATTAACAGGATTGGTGGTCCATAAGTCATGAGCACAGTCTGTGATTGGTAGACAGACTTGGCACAAAGCTTTGAAAATTGTTAAGCAGGTGGCTAACAAAGTAGTTTTCAGTGTTTGATAAAACGACTAACAAATAAAAATAGACAGTCTTGTTTTCCTGCGTGTTTTTCTTCTACTGCTTTTCTTCCTTTTCCAGACAGTTGCAGGAGATTTTATTGTAGCGATCTGGTATTTGAGTCTGTCCACACACAATTTAAATATTAATTCTAGGTGTGAATATGAGAGGAGGAGACAATGTGAGGTGAAGAGGGTGAGCAGCTTTAAGTACCTGGGGGTCCACATCAGTGACAACTTCACCTGGACTTCTAACACCACACAGGTGGTGAAGAAGGCTCAGAAGCGGCTGTACTACCTGAGGAGGATGAGGAAAGTTGGCATGTCATCAAGGATCCTCGGCAACTTCTACAGTTGGGTTATTGAGTCCCTTTAAAACCTAAGCCTCAAAAGGTCCGCCTGGCATTTGTTTTACTTTTTTTTACTATAAAATGTTCATAAAATGTCCTGTGAACAAGTGCTTTGGCTCATTTTTTCAAAACACTTGGAACTTTAAATATCTGACATTATTTTACTATATAATGTTCACTAAACCAGTGTAGGAACTGTTTGAAATGAAGAAAAATCAAAAAACGGAATTTGATTTTAGAGTTTGAGTGAAAATAAAATGGGGTAGATGGACAGAATGAACAGATTTTGCGTCATAATTTAACAATTTTAACAGTTTAGAACATAGTCACCAATTTTTGTTTCCATTTTCTCTTACTAATACAAAAATACAGGCCAATAATTCAAATTATGTTCAGGTGTTTTTTTCCTCTCTGCATTTCTCCTCATATGTCTGAGTGCTGATGGTTTATTGAGAGGGGTCTGGACACCAGGGCTTCTTTTTAGGATGAACGTTGGTGGTGCAGGAACTAAAGGATGATCAGACACTGCCTTAAGTCTTCCACCTGGGATGATGAGGTGAAGAGATTCAGTCTCTGGCAGCATCACCATGACCCGCAGCATCCCACAGCCTCTTCCAGTCTGGACCAGCTCAGCCTCTTTCTCTCCCAGTTCTCCCTCAGGATACCAGCTGCTCCTCAGGAGACTGTAAAGTAGAGGAAAAATACTCGGCAGGGCTAAAACCCACAATATATAGTACAGAAAATATGATGAACTATGCAGGCGTAAATGTAGTCAAAATGATGTGTACTGCACAAAACGGCACATTTACTCAAAGTATAAATGCATGTACTTTGTACTAACTTACTAACCTGGTACTTTGTTCTAAAACCATCAAAAAACGACAAAAGTATCAAAACTACATAATATAATTATATATTATATTATTATCTACATACTAACCAGCATCATTCATCCAAAATCTTCAATTCAAAACACATTATGTGATCGGTAAAAACTTACCTTTTTTCACTTGAAATTGCTGCTTTAGCTTCTCATTTGAACTAAAAAAAAAAAATCCAGGAAGCTCTGTCTTGGTTTTATAACCTGTAAATATGATCTTTTAGACATAATATTCTTTGCTTTGCTTCGTTTCTCTTCTCTGTCGGCCACTTCCTGCTGTATTTGTGCGTCTGTGAGAGACGGGCAGATTCTCAGGCCTACCGAAGCCTGGGAGGAGAAATTACCGTAATAACACTAAACTGCGCTAAAAGCGCAACTTCTCTTCTTTCAAAAACCGTTGGAATTTTGTTGATAGCGCAAACGGTTCAAGAGTTACGGTAATTTAAAAAACCATAGGAAAAACCTGTCGGCGGTGACGACTTCGGTTTTAAAGCGATTTATTGAGTCTGTCCTGACCACCTGCATCACCGTGTAGTACGGCAGCTCTACTGTGAAGGATCGCAAATGCCTGCAGAGAGTACCGGTAGTACTGCATCTAAGATCATCAGGACACCACAACCCTCTCTGCAGGGCATTTACCACCAGGGAGTCCACAGAAGAGCTGCTTCCATCATCAAAGACCCCACACACCCCCAGCATGGACTGTTCTCACTTTTACCCTCAGGCCGGAGGTATAGAAGTGTGAAATGCAGGACTACAAGATTTAAAAAATTTTTCCTACTGCCATCAGACTCTTAAACAGCTAAGCTGTGAGCCCCCCTATTTTACACAAACACGTCTCGGAGCTATCACCCCTCACGTTGGAGTTAATCCCTATTCCCCCCGACACAGCACATTGCTACCATAAACAAGAGTGCAAAACACCAGTCGAAACACTGTCATGAGATCGAAGCACTGAAAAGCCCCTCCCACTTAGCAAAAGCAAAAATTTAGAGCAGAGGCAAAATTAAGGTGCAGCAAAGCAAAACATGCCTTTCAGAATAAAAGCCTTAATGGTCGTTGTAATGCAGAATTAAGTGAGAACCAAAAGTCTGTTGAAGAAAAAAATATGAATTGTTAAGGAGTATTTTGTTTAAAAATATAAATATTTACTAATGAATGAGTTTTTGTTTTTAGAGTGATTTCTTTGCTTTTGAATTTCACTCTTTTGCTTCTGAAATGTTCTTTTTGGTTGCTGTTTGTATTTTTGGGTGGAAACCTTTGGTACACATCTTATCCCATATCTTTCCCTGTGGTCTTTGAAGTGGACTTCAGTAGCTGGTCGTCAAAGATAACCCATCATTGCAAAGCATCACTCTGGTGTGCAACGTAGGTGAAGTTATGATCCAGTTTAATTTGGTTTAGCAGTTCACTGATAAAAGGCTGAGGATTTCCCCAAAATATTAACTGTTTCATGGATTGGATGCATTCCAAACAAAACACTTATGACAAAAATGATAGATAAAATGTTTTATTGTTTAAAGAAATATTTAATTTACTTCCTTTCAGATAGATATTCAATCTAAGAGGAAGCAGGAACTTCTTACTCCAAGAGGAGGTTGAGCTGAAAACTCTGAACTAACAGAACTTCTGCCAGAAGCATGAGTTTTGAAAAAATACTTTGATCAGTATAATAAACACCTCAATAGATGGTCAGAATCTGTAAAAGAGTTTTCACTAACACACAGACTTGCATTTTATATTTAAACAAGAATATAACAGTCTTGTGAGGAGATGAAAAAATAAACCTCCAGGGTTTTTGTGGTGAAGGTATGATGTGGGACCCAAGGGCATCCAGCTGGAGCTAGTCTGAAGCTTTTACACAGACTCTGAAAATGTAAGCAGTCGTCTGGATGCTTCTTTGTTCATGGTTCACGGACCGGTGTGTCTCTGATCCACAGAAGCAGAACCTGACCCAGAACTCTGGATCACTACATTCTCTTTGCCCTGAGCTTAGTAGCTCTGTACAAGTGATGGGCTTTAATGTAGTGAATCATTTGTTTTTTTTATGTTGCTGTTACACTGACCTTTGCTTCAGTCTAGTTACTATGACCAAATAGGATGTAATCAACTTGCATTTTTTTAGGGTTTGTGGAAGAGGCTGATTGCTTAACCAAAGAAAATAATCTACTTCATTTCTTACATTTTTTTTTTTTTTGCCGTTTTGTTCGATCACCTTTTCATTTCAACTTTATTTTTACAGGCTGGTCTCACTGAGACCCATAGTTTCATTTTCCAGAGAGACCCGTTCATAAAACAGTGATATTAAAGAAAAAAACAAGGAAAAAACAACAACGGGCTAAAATTGAGACGATGACATTAAAAGATAACTGGTAAGACCACACAACAAGAATAACAAAGTGCTAAAAAGATTGAAAAATGTCCATAGAGTTTTTAGATGTCTTTAAAAGTCGTTTAATATCTCCTAGGGTTATTGGGTTGGACAGTTTCAGGTCTTGTTGTTAGTTCCAGGATGTGGGGGCAGCGTCTAAGAAGGCCTTTTCCCCAGCTCTGATTAAACAGGTGAAACATGGTTATGAAGTCCTGAAAACACAAACTGTGGTTGCATTGTTTACACAGAATGGAGGTTGTCAGGTATGATGGTAGCAGTTCAAGAATTGATGTATTAAACAGTGTTTGTGTGAGTGTAAGGACGAGCATCTGGCCAGAAAACACAGGATGCAGTGATGCGTGAGGGGTTTGCATCCAATAATGAATCGTAAAGCACTGTTAGACAGCATCCAACAGCTGGCTGAGGCAGCCCTGCACATCAAATCTTAGTCAGAATAGACACTTTCTTTATTTTCTTAATTACATTTTTTTTTAGTTCAAAAGACTTTCTAAAAGCTTAATAACAATAAAGGTAGTTCAGTGAAAAGACTAAAGCAAAAATGTCACACATAAGGAGAAAATGCAGCGAGTAAGATTTTTTCTTCTAGATGGAAACGGGGTAAAAAGATGAAAGAAAAACCAAGGAAAATGATCAGAGGACAGTGGATAGAGAGGAAGGTTATAAGAAACACGTAGCATCCACTTCAAAAGAAGTGGTTTATTTTCCTCAAATGTGTTCATTTTCTTTAGCTGGACTCACCATTTTGCAAGGCTCCTTTTTGTTTTCTATGTAGCTATGGCAATCCCCCTCTTATATTCAGACTAAAATGTCATTTAAGGTGCTACACGTTGAGTTTTTGCAGAGATTTATGGTTTGTGAAGGAGAATTTCTACTGGTTCAGTCTGTCCACTGAGTTTTCATCTTAAATTAACATTTGTACCAAGGTGAACGGCAACAAATCCAATATTTGTTGATCTTTCACAGGATATTTTTGCTTCTATAAATAAGTTGACCAGTGTGACATTTTCCACCGGCTTCAGCTCAGCTGCATGATTTATTTTGGTTAAGAATAATTAAAGAAAGAACATGATATACTTTACCTCCTGAACTCTGGCTGCACTAAAGTCAGATGTGTCCGTTAAGATATTTTTCACCTTTTAAAGACGTTTTCTTACAGAGAAATTGAATACAGTGGTCCCTCGTAGGGATGGGCAATAACTTATCGTTTGCAATATATCGTTGAAAATTCTCCTCACAAAAAAAATTGTCTTTTCGCAATAATAACGATAAGTCTTGATGACGTAGTTTTGCTCGCGCCCGATTCACGTGCAGAGTGCAAACAATCATGGCGGAAGGTGGACATGAGGCTGAGGAGGAGCACGTTTTAAAACGAGGAGCTTCACTGAACTTCTATCAGGTTACATAGCATGTTTGTTACTTTACCAGGATTTATTTGCAGTTGTACTCTGTTGTTTACGGTTTTTAAGAAATTTTGCATCATGGACAGAACCAGACTTGGATCAGCAGAACCTGAACCGCTGTGCGTCTTCACAGACAAACGCCAAATCCCTCTCACTGCATTTTTCACAAAATCGCACACTGCACTCTTTTACCACAACACCTTTATTTATTGTTATTGCAATAAATAACAGAAATTATTGTGATACATTTTTTAGGCCCTATCGCCCATCCCTAGTCCCTCGCTCTTCCAAGGTTCATCTTTTGTGGCCTTGCTGTTTCGTGGATTTTTTACGTGCAGTCTTGCATGCTGTTTAAAAAAAAAAAAAGTGCATTGTGTTTTGCGTCCTGACCATTGTCAATCGATCTCCGTACAGCACCATTGCCTGTGTGTCACTGACACGTGGTGCAGTGCATCCTCTCTGGAGAACTTTCTCTGCGTCCTGGATAACCCAAGAGCTGCTGAGTGCCTCTCTGCCAGACCGCAGAACGAGTCGCACCCTTATGCTCCCATTTGAGAGCTTCTTTACCTGCAGCGCAGCAGGAGGTGAGAAGCACAGAGCAGCTCAGCTCACTTGCAGCGTCTCAGCAGGTGATCATGGTGCTGCGGGCTTCATACCACGACGAAACCCACGGTGTTCAGGCCGGATCATTCAGACACAATCAAAACATCAGTTACATTTTTTTCCTTCTGTCATTCTGACAGCCCAGTACCCAATGAAAGTGTTTAAACAAGAGAGAAAAGTGTGAAAACGTTAATGCCTGTCTAAGAAAAGTGTATAGTGAGGGGGTTTTACAGCCTTAAAACATCTGTAATAATTGTAAAAACTGTAGAGCTGACTGCTTCGCAAATTTTGCCTATTGCGGGTTATATTTAGAACCTAACTCATGATAAATGAGGGCCCACTGTATATGCACACAGTAAATGTATTAACATGTACTAAAGCAGTTGTGATTTTAACCTTTGCAGTTAAATTGTGGACTCTTCTACACAACACTGCAGAGTGATAAACACCAAAGAAGCAATAGATGTTAGTATAGTAGCTAACAATGAAATTTAATTTCTTAGACTGCAGAACTTAAAGGATTTAAAAAAAGAAACATTGTAGTGACATAATCACATCACTAACTCCACACTACAAGTACTCATTTTATAGGAAGAGTATAAATATATGCTTAGAAAATGTGAGCACTTTAATCTGACACATAGAGCAAAGATACCTCTGAAAACCATCAGAATCTGTAGAAATCTGAGTTAAACATTGGTGATGGTGTACATTTAGAGGAGCTTGAACCCAGAATGTGGGCTCGTCAGAATTTCAACATCTCTGTAGGCTGCAGACTTTCAGCAGAGCTTGTCTGATCCAGTCCCAAATTGAAAACCAGCGAAGAGTGCATCATGTAATACTAATGACCGTGCTGGACGCTCAGGACACCACTTTACTGCTGAAGAGGGACTTTTATCCCATTTCAGAGCTCCATCGAGATTTAAGGCATGAGTAACATTTTTATTTACACTGAATCAAATTAAACACCCAGAATGATGACATTATAACCTGTACTAAATGTGACTATTTGCATTAGTTTTTTCTCCTTAGATCATCAAACATGTTTGATTGTGAATGCCTCAGCATTAAGAACAAGCAATAACTAATAGAATAATATGCAGAGGGTGAGCGGATTTCTAAATCAGACGCAGAGTTCAGAAGCTTCCACTTTGATGGAGAGAAATGAGTGACAGACTTGAATTTCAGCTGGAATGGAGGGATGGATACATGAAATGGAAAATGGATGGAGGGATTCCGGTCAACCTCCTTTCCATTACAGCGGGGATGAATCTGGCTGTGTGGGTGCATGTTTGTGTGGGTGTATTCATATTTTTGTTTATTATGGTTATAAGTTTTGTGTGCCTGCAGGCGTGTGTTTATGTGTGAGACTGCATGTGTTGGTGCCTGTGTGTGTTAGTTTTTGGTTGTGTATTGTGCATTCAGTTGTGAGAGCTCAGCTGCTTTGGTAGCTGCCAGCAGCAGCAGGATTAGTGAGGTGGCACAGCTGAAATGGAGCTGATCTATTTGTGAGTGTGTTTATTCTGTGGTTGTATCAGCTGTGAATCGGATGAGATGTGTGTGTGTTGCACAGTTTGAAAGGGAATTGGATCAGATTACAAAAATCTTGGCACTAGATTAACGTAAATCCCCACAAAAGAGGACGAATATGAAAGAAGCAAAAGACAAGAGCTGTGGTTTGAAAAAATTATTCTTTATATTCAACGATCATAGACAGAGTTGCTGATGGATCTGCCTGTGTCGTATTAAAGGCTGGTGCCACTGAAGTGAAACAGCTTTTTATTTTCTATTTGAGATGTCCATTAATGAAATTCTGAGAGAGTCTCACTTAGGATGTGGAGATCCTTTCTCCTGAGGGTTGACTAAAATTCAGGTCAGTTATTTCTTGTTTTTGGTCATCTGTGATGTTTCTTTAGCAGTGACAGGAGCTTGGCCTAAATACATTTTATTTTGAGACACACCTCACTGGGAAGTAACATCACGAATTACATTTTGTCGTGGAAGTCAGAATTTGAAGCAAGAATAATCATAAAAACCAAGATTACCAGTTTATCGTTGTATGTTAAGTAACCAGTAGTGGAACTGGTTCTGCAAGAATTTTCTTTGTGTTTAAAGAGTTTTTCCTCTCCACTGTGTGTGTGGGTTAGGGCTGCCTTATGTTGGAGAGCATCATCTAGATTATTTGGGCAGTTGTTGAAATCACAATTATCCAATTTGATAAATTATCAAGATTTAAAGCAGAACTAACATTTTAAAATATAATGGAACAACTTAAACAAACAGGGGTACTCAATAGACCGGTTCCGGCCAGGGAGCCACATCTTTCTGGCTCGCGAGTCGTATACTGTCTCCTGTTATTCTTCCAATAAATCCACGGTGCCATTGCGAGTTGGCTCCGTATCTCCTGTGCAGCTCATCATTACAGGTCAACATGTGTACTGCTGTGTGTACTGCAGCAAAGTTTAGCAGCAGCGCAGGCGCGACCCTCCTGATGTCTAAACGAGGAGTTTGTACACAAAAAATTGCAGTTGAAAAAAAAAAAAATCCTATTGCTCCGCAGTATGAAAACTTCGCGCTCAAAAAAGATTATTCTTGCTGTGGATAGATGACTGAATCTGATGAATTGGACTGTATGTGAATGTATTGTATGGGCAGAAACTTGTGTCATCAGAAACTGAATTTGAATTAGTTATATTTGAATTTGTATTGCTCGGATTGAATCTGAATTGTTCAACTTGAATAAATGCTTTGAAAAAATGAATCTGAATTACTAATTTGAAATTCAATTTATTTGTTTGGAAAAGACTTTCACTAAATTGAAACTGAATTTAATGTTTTGAAACTGATTTCATTTGCTTTGAAACTGCATTTAATTCAAGTGAAAATTCAGTTTCAATAGTTTCTGTTTCAGTTCCCACCGTTCAGATTCAGTTTTACAATTCAATTTCAAAACTTAAATTCACTTTTCTGTGCCACACATCCGGGTCCTGAGAAAACTCCAGCTCAATCGAGTGCAGATACAATACTAAACTGATTTTCACGTGGTTTTTTTTTTTTTTTGCTTGCAAACATGAAACATTTAGCTATAATACAGGACAGATAGTTTTGCCTATTTCATATTTATTGTTGGCTTTGTAGTAAGGCTGTCAAAATTAGCGCGTTAACGCAAAGTCCCCGTTAACGGCGTTATTTATTTTAACGCGCAGGCTTCCGTAGTTTTGCTTTGTGGACGTATGAACACACAGGTCTAGCGACGCATGCAGCTGCTGCAGAGAGCCCTCCTCCTCCCCATCGGAGAAACTAGAAAGTTTTCAGCGGAGATGCCACAGTCCTACATCCTGTAAACTTTCAACAGCATCGCCAGTGACGGACTGGCAACCGGGAGAACCGGGAGATCTCCTGGTCTCCTCGCTGCTAAACCTGACCCGCTCCGTGATTACGCTGACGATCAGGGCGTTTCTAAATAAACAATCCGTCATGGCTGATCGAGCGTCTGCAGGCCCGGCGCCAGTGGGAGAGGGAGGAGGGGGCGTTTGACACACATTGGGGGGGCGGCCGGTCGGTGTGTGACCGGGGGGGGGGGATTGTCACCGAGCCGCGCGCTTCCATCGGTCCGCGGCGCGCGGGACTACAGAGCTGTGCACATAACGCACCTGGCAACTGGGTTCGGACCTGATCTTTCCAGCTTATCAATACATTTTATTCCGCCTTTCTGATCCAAATGAACCACGGACCAGTACTTATTTAATTATGATCCATCCTCCTACCTTCATTCGTGGCTGATGAGCTCAATCTCCTCAGAAGGAGATCTTTCCTCTCCACCTCGACTGCAGGCTGGAATCCGAACACCGGTACAGAGTAGAGGAGCTGATAATATGGTTTTTCAGAACCATGAACAGAACATCACTCTCTCTGATAAACCGATGAGGAATGAGTAACTCCGACTCTTTCATCTCTGTTTTTCAGTAATGGTTCCACCTTCTCACGTTCCAAAAACGTACAACATACAGCAAGATGCTAGCTGCTAAACTCCAACTTTACCGAGCGTCCGTGATGAGTTCAAGACGACTTGTAACAACCAAAAGTGTATTAAATTGTTAAATTGTTTATTAAAATGTTCATATTTTTCATTTTGTATGGATACAAATTTAAATAAAAATGTTAGAACTAGTTGAACATGTTTCTATGATTAATAGAATTTTACAAAATTTTCAGGGGGCGATGTAGTTCATTTAGGGGGGCGACGGGCCTGAGCGTCTGTCCTTCTGAAAGCTGCAAAAACGCAGCAAAGCTGAGTCACAAAGACACCCTCTCCTCTCTGTGTGTCAGACTGTCAGCGCTGCAGACCTGACCCCCCTTCCTTCCCCCTCACCGGCCCGCAAGCGTCACAGAGGAGAGCAGAAAAGGAGAGACCTAAAAAGAACTAACAACCAATTTCATAAAGTTTAAAGTTGTAACTGTAAGTAACAAGCAAAAAAACAGCGTGAAAATCAGTTTAGTATTTAGTGAGTTATGATTTAATAAACGCTCTGAAGCTTCATTGCTCTGACAGAGAGATTACACTGTGGAGCTGGGGCGATCGGTCAGGAGGACGCAGTTCTTTATACACTGATCGGTCTATCTGCACTCGATTGAACTGGAGTTTTCTCAGGACCCGGATGTGTGGCACAGAAAAGTGAATTTAAGTTTTGAAATTGAATTGTAAAACTGAATCTGAACGGTGGGAACTGAAACAGAAACTATTGAAACTGAATTTTCACTTGAATTAAATGCAGTTTCAAAGCAAATGAAATCAGTTTCAAAACATTAAATTCAGTTTCAATTTAGTGAAAGTCTTTTCCAAACAAATAAATTGAATTTCAAATTAGTAATTCAGATTCATTTTTTCAAAGCATTTATTCAAGTTGAACAATTCAGATTCAATCCGAGCAATACAAATTCAAATATAACTAATTCAAATTCAGTTTCTGATGACACAAGTTTCTGCCCATAGTATTGACTCATGTTTTAATTGGATTGAATTGGACCTGTTTTTTCCTTAATTGCAGTGTTCTGAGATGACGTTTGCTGTAAAATGTTGCAAAAATTAATAAAAGTAGATTAAATTGTGCTTATTTGTGTAGAAATGGACAGAAACGTGCCAACTGTTTTGCTAGCTCATGTCTTACAGCTGTCACCAAGTTTAGATTTGGTTAAGGTTTAACTGAGGATTTTTTCTACACAAGCCTTTTCTTTATTCTTTAACTTAAAAAAAAAAAAGAATCTGACAGATTTATTGTACAGCTTTTCTAACATTTAAAGAAAATTCCATACTAAATTTCTGCACCATGTCCTGCTTTCTGTTCACAGTGGACAGATGCTCCCCTTCATCTCTTTCCTCTCAGCTATGAGAGAGCAGAAAACCTCCTGCTGTGGAGTACATGTGTCAATAACTGCAGGAAAACTTTAAACTGTCCTCGGTGTTCTCCTGAAAATCTCCAGTTTTTATCTGTGAAAACGGTTATCTGCTGTTCCACTGTTAACAAATTAGTGAGGACAAAAGAAGGTTGGAGGAACTAAGCAGATTATAAATATAATAATCTGAACTTCACTCATACTTGGAATAACATGGAGGCTCAGTGTGCTTGTGATCTGGATCATGTATATGTAAATGAATTGTGCTGATGAAGCAGTCACACCAGAGTAAGCTTTAATTAAATCAAACTTTGAAGAGTGGATATTGTATATTAAAGGAGTAATTGGAAATCACTACTTTAATTTAAATTTTAGAGGATTATCCTTTTTTGATGAAGAGCGACTCAACTTTTTTTGGACTTGGTCACTTTTTCATATCTGAAAAGAAAACCATTTAACTTTAGAATTTAAATCTAATCTGTCTGTAGTTTTAAAATTATGACTATTAAAATACACAGTTCATTGGGGACTGGGCAGCTCACAATGTTGACTGTAAATAGTCATCATAGTGTTAATATATTTTGTTTTGATTCCTTAAATGTTTCAAATGAAAATATAACAGTTCTCCCCCAAACCACTAGTCTGTTCTGTGTAAATCAGTGATGTTCAGCTCTGGACTCTAGTCAGCATCGTTCAAGCTACAGTTTGAGCTATTCATGTGAATAAAACTGAGTCTGCTACAGCCTCGAATAAGCCATGTTGGCATGTTTTCAAAGACTGAAAGAGTCTGAAGTCTGGGTGTACTTTAAAGGAACATGGGGCAGCTTTAGGAAACGGAACTCACGAGTAACTGCAGCCTTGCATGGGAGCAAGCAGAAACTCCTCACTAGTTTGTCTCATACAGGTTTACCCAAAGGCAAGCAGAGACATTCCATAAATAAAAATAAATTTTATTAATACATAAGGGAATATGGTAAAACAATGCACCGTGCCACACACAGACTCACACACACACACTGAGTTATGGCTCGGTAATGGTCCCAGAGGGGAGCTAACAGAGAGCTATGTGGCCAGCCGAAGATCCGGTCCGCTCTTCCGCCGGTCTGAGTTTCATTGTGTAGCCTCGGTCACAAACACAGCTCACACAGAATGAGACAGCAGGGCGTCCACCAGCGGGTTTGTCCTAAAAACACAAAGCTATCAATACTGTGAGCCGCTGACATCAGAGTCCAACGTTCAAATTACCCCAAACCAGTATACATACCGTTTTTACATGGACACCGCACGCCCGCCGAGTGAAGGCGGAGCAGAAGCTGCAGTCTGTCAGAGGTTCTCACCAGGTTTCCTCCCTAAAATGCTGCGTTCTGTAACACCAGACCAGCGGAACAACCCAGCACAGCTCTGCCGCACTGTGAGCGGACTGAGAGGAGGGGATAGTCGGGCAGGAGATCAGCCGAGTCCCCACACAGAGGCACACTTAAAAAAACTGAACATGCATGATTATTATTATTTTTACAAATGATGCCTCACATCCCTTTAATCGCTGATAATCAAATGGTGGTTCATGCTCTGTAACGCTCTCTTAGTTTATCACAGCAGCATGAGCTCGATGAATGAGCGTCTGAAAAGCAGACTCACAGGAGCTGTTGACTAGCTGCCAGGAACAAAAAAGCCACCAGAGGTTTCATCAAGCTGCTAAATGCACTCTATGAAGTTAGATCGGTTTTCAGTCTGCTACATTTTGTAGTGACTAAATGTCAAACTTTTGGACCTGAATCTAGACCAAAATTTGTTATTGTGCAGGCTTTATTTAACCTACAGCATCAATTTTACTTTCTTAAAATTTATTTTGTAAATATTAACTAAAAGAATTGCATTTAAATCAGACAATTTGTATATCGTGCATATGGTTTACAATACAATATACTTATGTGTACTTAGACACTTTTGAGTATTTCTACTTTAGTCTCATGTCTGTATATTAAACATGCATATTAAATATTTAGATTTTTTTCATTTTAAATAAATACAAAGATCCATCTTCTTCATTTTTGTCATATAGTTTTTAGCATTTTATATCAGTATTTTATAGGTTACAGTATCTTTTATGGTAAACAATATATCCCAAAGTTAATGGTTAAAAATAAAAATGAAAAAATAACTACAATAAAGCTAATTGTGATTTATGGAGAAAAAAAAAGGTTTACAATCATTTAATTGATGAGGGAGTTGATAGAATAACTAATTATCAGTGACAGCCCCGTTGACTGAAACAATTTCCTCATTTATGGCCACATTTTCTTTTAAATTTATGTTGCGTTCTAAAAATATGATCTCATACAAGTTCTGATTAGCTGCTATTAAATCAAAATGTCAGCCTCGTTAAAATGACTTCACTCTGTGGTTGAGATCCTGTTGTCCTGACCCGAGTATAATACCAGGTTTTAACAGTAATGCCACTGAGGTAAAACACATTAAACACTGTGCACGTGAAAGTTGCCCTTCGGTAAACTGACATATTGAACTGAACGCCCTCATTCACGTGTGCCCTCACACACTAATGTAACCAGTCATTCAGGATATCAGCCCTGTTGATAATGCAATTGATTTTTTTTTTTTTTTGCTCCCTGTGCCACATGATGCACATCACACACAGATCTGAAGAGCTCTGAACCACAGTACTCCACCCTGAACCTCTCATGACCCAGAATATGCTGCTGTCTGGCTGTGAGGCACTGGATGATGGCAGGGAATCGGAGGGCTGCATGTGCATTGTGCTGTGAACCATCAGTATTGCTGTTCCTTTGAGGATTTGCATGTTTTGGCAGGAATATGGCAGTAACAACCCTGACAGGAAATCGATTATTATTCTTAAGCGGTCTAAAGCTTAAGAGTCCCCACACGGGGTGGCTGCTTTTTTATTTTATTTATGTTGTTAGGCATGGTTTAGGAGGTCAATATTTTAAAGGCCTTTATTCTTTCCTTTCTTGACTAATCCAAGCTGCTGTTTGAGTTGAAAGAAACAAGTTTTGTTATGCCTAGAATTCACAAACCTTCGTCTGTTTTTCCATTTGTGTCCTTGGCAGAAATTAAACTGTAGTAAGCTCCTCAAAGATGTGGCCTCACATTCATGCATCATCTCTCTCTGCTGGAAAGAACAAAGAACCCGTCTAATAATTTGCAGTAAATCTCTTCACACTTTGGTGCTCGAAACCTTTATAGGGATTTTACACAAATGCTAAATATATACAACAAAGGAATCTCGATAAGAAGGTAACTGTCATTTGTGGAAAAACCTGACGTCTCTGTATTCTGCAAAGCAATGAACTTACCAAGGCTCTGAGTATTGACACACAGAGGCTAATGAGTAATTGCTTAATCAAAGACTTTGTGGTTTCAACTCCAGATGAGACTGCAGTGGTTATACCTCGACATTTAGAACAATCAGTAAAATTGGAATTCTAAAAATCTATTTGCTTGGGCAAAAAAGGCAATAAAGATGTAGTTCAAACAGTAACAATAGCACAACAAAGTCTTACCCCGACATGGAGACCCAAGTAGGTGTAAGTATTACCTACTAATGATTACTTAATGGTAAGGTAAGCTTGTAATGTAACTTGTTGTACTGTTATCTTTATAGTAGCTAAAGAGAACCCCCAATTTAATCTGCTGAGTCTAAATTTAACTAGTAAATATTCTTAACATGAGGTAATTTGTCAATCTAGAAAGAAGAGCACTAAATTATAGTAATTAAGACATGTATGAAGATGGTGTGTTTTGAAGAGTGTTAAAGGCACACTATGCAGTTTTAGCTTGTTTTTAGCACCCCCTAATGTTCATTTTAAATCACTGTTGTAAAAACATTAGCATTGTTTTTGCTCAGAAACGCCTAAATCTAGTTGTTGAAATGTCTCCTTGCTTTCTACTGGAGCAGTTCATCACTCATTCAAAGAAATCAGTTGTGTTCAAGCAGGTAGAGATAAAAAAAAAAAATCAGGAATCATGAGCTAAAATCACTCCAGTACTAGCATAACAGCTAGCCACATTAGGTTAGTCTAACCCTCGCGAGATACGTGACTTTATGAGACTTCAGGGGACCGGACCGAAGACTCAAAAGTTGCAAACGTGGTATTCTGGACACAAGCAGCAGATGGGGCTGAGTGACTTTACATTAACCCTGTAAAGGGTCATATTAGCACATACTGGTTCAAGAAAGAGTTAAAAATATGAAAAAGTTGCATAGTGTGCCTTTAATGCTGATGTTTTTAAAGGAAGCTCAAAACTTTTCTGTCCAGTCTCACCTTTCAGCTCAACCCCACCTTTACCACAACAGACCAGAGTAAAGCTTTCATACCTGTAGATGAAGCTCTGATGCTTTGGTCCGTCTCTCTTTCTCTCCATTCTGCTATCACCTGTGAAGACACCAGTATTCCTAAACACATCTAGTTGAGGCAGAGACTAACTCCCTACCTGGCGGGAGCTTTTCCACCATTTTCCAGTAGAGAAAAAGTTACTTAAAAATCCATGAGTTTTTAGGTCATTCTTATCAAGCCCTGAAAATGTCACTAAATTGCGTCAGCCTTTCTAAAACCATCAATTTCTCTACCGATTGAAAGCCGTTCCCTTCTAGGACCGGTTTGTTGTGGAACAGAGTTTTGTTTCATGCTCTTCTTGCCTGTGGCATACTCCCTTGTCACTTATTATTTAAGCCCGTAGACTCGCTGCTGGTGTACATCAGAAGGTAAAAACATCTCCACACCCCTTATGCTTCTTTGAACCACTCTTGTGTGTGGTGGTATGCCTGCATCTAGCATCCTGATGACCTTTCCCTCTGCTGGTACAGCCCATTGACTTGTCTGGCAGACCTTATAAAACAGTGACCACTCAATCTGTTACAGTGGCTGCTACTTCACTCCCTGAGTCGGCGTGTGAGAGCAGAATGAGTTCAGTAAGGACCGACACACATTCGAGCACTGTGTGGGAATTTGTGGGGGCTTGAAATACAAGAGAGGGGGCTATTCTTTTTTTGGTGTTTTGCCTCGTGTATGTATTAAACTGTCATAAGTTGTGTTTTGTGGTCTCGCACTGCCTGAACAGGGTGCAGCGTGTCAGAGTGATTACAGTACGGGCGCTCGTGCTCACTGTTGTGTATGCATGAACCCGTGTATGGATCTCTGCTGAGTGTTGGACTGCTTGCGAGTCTCCGGAGGTCACTGAGCCTGTATTAATCATCCCAGCTGTAGCGGATGGGTAATTGCTCAGCACAGGTAGCACTCGTGCACACGCACATGTGCACTTTTTAATTGGTGCAGTTCCTGCCAGACTGTCTTCTATGTCATGAGAGACTACAGAACTGAGTGGGTGTTTTATGTGGGTAGGTATTGTTTATATCTGCCCTCCCATGCCTTTGTTTTTAGGCTTGAATATTTTCAGTTGCTGGAGTTTGTGTGTGTGTGTTTTTAGGTTCGAGTTGTGCACGTGAATGCCTCTAATGAGTCTTCATGATGGAAGCTGTGAGATCTAATTATTCTGAGCATAAAAATCTCAGCTGAATGTCTAAATATGTTTGTCCAGCTATTTGTTTAAGTTTGGACATTAAGACACGTGTAGCATGTGGGTGTTTACACTCTGCCCTTTACTCCTCTTGAGTTTTTATTATGGAAAAATAAAACTTGTGTGCCTTTTATATTGTACATATAGGTGTCTGGAGTCACTGAAAAACACAAACCTGATGCTTTCTTTAGGGCTGCTCATAGGTTTTTCTACTATCAGTGAGACGTTCTGATTTGAAATAGAAAAATATTTCACCTGAAGTCAGATTTTATCCCACCCGCCCAGCATCATGCAGCCGCTGCTTTATCTCAGCTCTCTGAGGTTGTACCTCATTATTTTTTTCATTCGACCTGCTAAAACGATTTGTCAGACTTTGCTCTGAAATGGTTTTATCAGCTGTACTAAACAGCATGGATCCTCAAGCTAACCCCAAGCCTCGGAGGACTTAAAAGCCTGATAGGAAGCATTTATACTTGAAGGTAAAGATTCAACTGCTAGTATCAGACGCTGTACTAATCGCATTTTGAATCATTACCAAATCTGCAGTCACACTTAAGATGAAATATTCAAAATTCAAGACACATTTCAGTTTTTATTATTTGCATTTTATTTTGTCACCATTTAGCATGAGCTAACACTAAAAGCTGATGTCATGAAGCTGATGCGTGAAACCATTTAAAAACTTCCTACTTTAAAATTTTTATAAACACTTAAATCCTCACCATGTTAATATACTGTTTTGTAGAAACTGGGTGTTCTGATCACGTTTATTTAGAGCAGCACTTCAGATTCACTGATATTTAATTGGATTTGACCGCAAAGCTTTAAGATGAGACACCTTTAAACTGTTAATGGTGACATCAACTAAAACTACGTGGTTGGTCATTTTGAAGTGTGTTTCTGTGTTAAAGTTATAATGGTTCCCCATTGTCCGGCCTTCTCGTCTGCCTCTGTTCTGAAAAATAGTCCTTCATATTAGCTTATCAGACCTGAAGGATGTAAAACCTCATTTCTCTAAAATAAAGCAGCCAATGAAGCTACCTACAACAAGTAAGACAAGTAATTCTTGCTTTTACATAGACGCTTTAAAAATGGCTGAAACACCCCTTTAAATGCAGCTATGAAACTGAAAGATGTGTTTTTACAGGGGAATTGTCAATTTTTGCACATTTGACAGGAACAACAATAAAATCTACATTATGTAAAAAAAAAAAAAAAAAAGAAAAAACATCTGCTACTGCCATGGGTCACATTTATAAATAACTTAACAAAAATGTCAGACATTTCAAGAAAGACCTATTAATAAAAACAAACCTTTTGTCTTTCTGATTTTATTTTACTACATGAGTTTGACTAAAGGCAGAATCTTATTGACTCAGTTGAATGATTTGTTTATAAATATGTTCATTTTGCTTTATGGATTTATTAAATCTGCACCTATAAAACATTATTTATTACTTGTTTATTTGGCAGATTGTGATTACAGCAGTTTTAGCTAGGGGTCTTATTGCGTCTGTAATCCATCTTTGTCTTTTATTTCTCTCATTTATCTAAACATTTATGTTCAGCAGATGAAAGTCAAATCAAGCCTGAAGGTGTTGAGTTTTTGAGCAGTTAAAGATGCAATTAAGTTAAGATCCTTCACTTAAATCAAGCGTTGACAAAACATTCACTACTACAAACCAGAGAGAACCAAAATTCTTGATTAATTTGTATGAATTTATTTTTCTCAGATGTTGATTTTGCTCTGTTTTCACATCTGTGCTCTGTGGGAAGATGAGATACTCGTTTGCAGGTTGGGCTTTTGTTTACAGCTGTCTAATTTTATTTAGAAGTCTGTTTAAATTTTTTGGTATAATTTCTAAATGGATTTTGTATCCGTGCATGGCAAATGTCTTGATTATAAGACGTTAGTGAAGTGGTAAAATCATACAACAAGCTGCTCTGACCAGGCAAATTATGAGGAAAAATGATCAGACATTTCATTCAGATCATCTCCAAGTTCTTTTTAATTCAAGTTGTTTTCATGATAAAATGCTCATTTACGTAATCCTGCAGGATGAAATCGAAAGGAAAACTGCAGGAGTTAAAAAATGTAGGCTTTTGCCTGGAAGGCAGTTAAGTATATTTTAGTAATTGGGGTTGCACTTTCAGCAAGGCATACATGAGGTTGTGTAAACGTAACAGAAAGCTAAATATATATTTTCTTCATAATTAAAACATGACTACATCTGATCAAACATGTAATTTAACGTCTCTACATTCTGATAAATGAACAAGACGTAAACTAAAACTTCTAAGTTTGAGTTGGTCAGACTGCAGACTACACTGCTGACTGAAACATTTTTGGCCCAAATACATGAAACCCTTTTTGCTGGCTAAATGAAGATGGTGTACTTTCTACACACTGTCGTCTTTGAGCTGAATGTTACCACTGACTTGTCGAGCAGTAATGATCCATGTCCCTCAAAAAGTGCTGCATAAAGACATTTGAGACACGGTGTTTTGCTGTTGTGAGCGTCTGATTCCAGTCAGCGTTTTATTCTCATGGTCCACTGGACAGACGGCTCTGCTTGGTAAATTACATCTGCTCCCATTCTGTCTGCTACTTTTTCCTTTACTTCTTTTATTTTATTAATTTCTAACATTTTACAAAAGTTTCTTTTTAACAAAAAATAATATCAAGGTTGTTTTTTGCTGACTTCACAAATTAGCTGGGGGAAAAAAGGGAATACACAGATATTTACTTTATTAATCCCTTGCAGGAAATTATTTTAAAGCAGCACAAATGCAACCAAATATACAGCAAATACATTATTATTATTATTATTGGTATTTGTTAAACAGAAGGAAGGAATGCACATTGATTTTATTTCCAGAGTTTTAAACTAAAATGATCTGAAGCTGAGAGATGATTTATAAAGTTATAGATTTAGTCAAATCTCTGAAATGTTAATCCTGATCTAATCTGAAATACAAGTTCTCTAACAATCTGTTGGCACCGTCTCTCAGTTACAGCCTCCTCAACTTTGAGCTCAGTATCTTGAATTGGATTGCCTCCAAAAGTTAATCGGTGAACATCTTATGATTACTTTCTGAATGTTTTGTTGAAATCTATGTAGTGGTTTAGGAGATATTTTACCAAACACATGCACACAGACAAAAACATTTACGTATTCAGGCAGGTATATTAGAAGACCGTTTCTTTTCCTGACGATGACAAGTTTGTAGTTTAGTCACAAATAACCAAATATCTCCTTGAACACAGCGCTTCTCTCTGCTCATTAGTTATGTTTGTAAAGCAACTATTCAGATATTGTTTAAGGTTGAAATGGGAAACATTTATTCCTTTTTTTTCATGAGCAAAGCCTGATGCCTAGTGAAGTCCTAAATTCATTATTGAATGGAGGGTTTTACAGATTTGTTGAGTTGTATTGAGGTCTGAATGTAGATTGTCAAAGTTCTGCTTTTGGCAAGTCGTATTTTCTCATTAGAACAAGAGGGAGTATTTTTTAGTTTATTTTCTGAAGACAAAAAAACCAAACCAAAACACTAAAGTCCCCCAAAATGCCTACAGATATTTTCTAAATTAATAGTTAGCTTCATTTAAAGTAATACATTCTACAAATAGTTTGCAGATTAGGAGTATTAAATGAAGAGACTGGCTAATTATCAATTTAAAAGTTAAACAACCCCGTTAAAATTACAGGTTTGCAGAGAAACTGAGTCAGCGGTTTGTAATGTATTATTTCAGTTTTAAATGATCGGTTTTGTGTTGCATCCTAGTGACATTCTAACACCAGCGACACGGAGACAAATCACTGTAAATTGATTGAACCTGACTTTGATTGTGGTTCTAATTGAGTTCATTGAGCTGAGAGGTAGTGGGGAAAAATTATCGTATGATGCCGAGATTTCAGCAACTCCTTTGTGATTAATGATCTAATTTTTCATTACATGGAGATGATGAAAAGTACTCTTGTCTCTGTACACAAATAAAACACAGGGCTCATTCATTACTCATTTTATGTAGTCACGTTCTCTTGGAGAGAGGGAGGACAGGCATTTGTTTCTTTTAGTTTCATGGCTCATTAAATTGAGTGAGCTTTCTTGTTTTATTGTTTATACAACTAATACTAACAGTATTACTTGAATAAATCAGAGTTGTAAAACTGCTCTGTTTTTGTCCGTCTGCAGGTGGGATATGAGAACGCAGGGACCGTGGAGTTCCTGGTGGACAAACACGGGAAACACTACTTCATTGAAGTGAACTCCCGACTTCAAGTGGAACACACGGTCACTGAGGAAATCACTGAGTAAGTAGCAGATGCTGACTTGTCTGGATAGTTTCAGGCTGCTGGGCAGCTGCATAATTGTGCTGGTTGTCATTTTGCATGAATGTTTGGTTGGCATCATCTGTCTGCAGACAGGTGTGCAGCTTCAAGGTTGGAAGGTTTCCACTCTGAAAATTTGCTGAATTTGTGATTAAAATTTGGAAGCACGGAGCAGGTGTAGAGTCAGGGAAAGATTTGGGGTGATGTATGTAAGGCGAACAGAAATGAACACGATGAACAGGGTGAGAATAAAGAAAGAAGAGATTGATGGAAAGCTGAGGAGAGGAAAGACGTGATGGCCTGAGCAGGAGGATTAGGTGAAGAGAGAAGCAGAAAGATGAGGTCAGAAGGTGAGACACCAGGAAAAAAAGAGGAGAGGATAATGAAAGTTATAAATAGCATTGTGCTCCACTGTGTGATTTGCCCTGCTGAAACAACACAGATGGGTCTCAGACTAGTACAGAAGACAAACACAAACTCTCAGATACGTGTTTATAACCCCTCAGATCCATCTGCTCTGATGTGTGCGCACATTTAAATATACCACCTAATTCAGAAACCACGCTGGAGGACAAACTGATTACTAATACAGAGTACAGTGAGTTCACGGAGGGGACGATGCATGGAAACAAAATCACTTGTTTCTATGGCAACCCAATGACTGACAACTTCATTTGTATTCGCTCGTTATCTTGATAATTCTCCACACTTTTGTTTGGCGTCTTTCATCTGTTCCGGCTTTCTATTTTGGTGCCTTTTACTGACAGAAGCTCTTTGATCGACTTGAGATTTGCGTCACACCACAGTGAAGAAAATCGAATCCGGAAAACTTACCTTCTCATATCGGCCACTTTCCTCAGACAGAATCCAATCATTAACTCTATAGTGAGTCTACTTTTAATTTTGTCAGTTTTAGATCCTAAAAGCTCAAATACTTCTTGGGATGTATTAACATTTATATTAAAGGTGTTTGTGTACTTTTAAATTAAAACCTGACAGAACACCAACTCTAGGGGACTAATTTACTGTCTGCATGGGAACAGAGTCATTCCTTGGGTTGAAACAGGTTTTTGGGAGGATGAAATTAAGTTATTTTTTGTTTATGGCTTGGGACTCAAATATAAGTGAAAGGAGTTCATTATTATGTTCATGAAGTCTCCTTACAGGGGTATAGAAACATGCAAATGGAAAGTTCAGTGATCACATGTTTCATAGGGACAGTTATTACTGCTGGATAACTTGCTGATGCTACATTCTGTGTGATGTAGCAATAAAGAAAATGTGATTATCTAAGAAAGAACTTGAATTCCAAACAATAGACACTATTATCAAACATAAGAAAAGCCAAAACAATCCAGTAAAACTTAAATTGGTTCACAATAATATGAGGTCAACAACTTTGTACTAGCTGTTTTTCTGATTGAAACATTATTCTGTTCAGATGGGTTTTACTATGAAACTAGCCAGATGCATCGTCCTGAATCATCCTGCTGAAAGTGAGTAGAGGAAGGAAATGAAGAGCTGCGTTATTTCCTCATGTAGTGTTGCACACTTTTTAAAAACCTCATAATAAAAAATGCATATTCATGCACAGATCCTGCCAGGTCTCACTTTATGGACATGCACACATTTTTCAATAAAGAAATCCCAAGTTTCAACCTGTGTGTAAAATGACTTTTGTGCACAGTTGTGCTTCTTGGTGATATTAAGTCAGTTTCTCCTGATCTATAAAGTTATTTATAAGGACTCACAAGCTGAATGTTTACATTTTTAGCATAAAATATTTTGAACAACTAAGCTGATGAGGAACTTGCCTGCCTTAAACTGATTGTCAGAAATATTTCCACAAGGACAAAGTTTTGGGTAAATGAAAGCCACAGCTGTGAAAGGCAGACCAGACAGATGTTCAGGTTATTCTCTCATTCAGCTCTACATACTTGTCTAAAACTTTATCTTGTAACAATATCATAACCCGTAACTGTCAAAAACAGCTTAATGTCTCATTCCTGGACAGAAATCTATAGGATCTGATTATTGAGAGCCTTGTCTGAAAAGTGGTTGTATTAAATTAAATTAATAACTGAATTGTTCTGTTGTGATGCACCGGTATATGCACACGCATGAGAGATTCACTGTTCTGATGGCAGAGTGGGGAGGGTGCAGCTTTTAATATTAGTACAAGTTTCAGTTTAATGGATGGGGAAACAATTGACACAGCAAATGTATATAACTCAAATAAATAGCTGGTTTATTCACTGGAGTAGATTTATAAAGATAGCTGCAGCCTTACTAAAAACAATAGTCCAGTAAAAAAAAAAAAAAAAATTGTTTTTAAAAT
This sequence comes from Callopanchax toddi, assembly GCA_006937965.1. Taxonomy (NCBI): domain Eukaryota; kingdom Metazoa; phylum Chordata; class Actinopteri; order Cyprinodontiformes; family Nothobranchiidae; genus Callopanchax; species Callopanchax toddi. Next base: position 546,828 of record SSNR01000199.1, read on the forward strand.
ACACTTTTCTTCCTGGCTGTGTTGTGAGCTGCACACAATTGAAACCAAATTCCCGACACATAAAAATGACATGATGTTCTGTTCTAAAGGCTAAAATTGATGAGTAATAGGTACAAAACAAATACACCATTAAAACACTTTAGTTGTGTTTCTCTGGTGCATTGAATGCACTTTATGACAGACAGGACTCATATATAACATTTTCAAATATTTAGGCTGCAAAGACTGAATAATTTATTAGTATGGGGGAGAGTTCAGAATCCATCCAGGTTCACTAGAGCCTTTTGCACTTTGCAGCGATCTGAAAAATAAATAATTTGTTCAGTAGATGACCGACAACCTTGTAAATAAAAAAAGCAAAAACACAAAAAACCCGAGGGAATTCTGATGACATGCAGCTAAATGCTCACATCTGGAACAGTCAAATATTTTAAACTTTTAGAGATAAAAATCTCCTCAGTATTTATCTCTGTAGTGTTTAATGGCTTACCACTACTGGGAATTGCACAGAAATACCTGGACAGTGCTGTGGAAAAAGTATTTGCCCCATACAGATTCATTCTCTTTGCTGACTCATCACACTTAAGGTTTCAGATCAGCACATTTCAGTATCAGACAAAGATGAACTAGGTAAATTCAAACTGCAGTTTTCAAATAATTTTATTTATTATAGATTGGCAAATTGAGTTTAATTCCACCAGCCACACCAGACCTGATTACTGACAAGACCTGTAGGATGGAAAAAAAATCACTTCAATAGAACCTGTCTGACAACATGAAGGAGACTACAAGATCTCAAAAAGAACACATGTCCTGTTTTAAAGAAATTAAGAAATTAAAGAACCCAGAACATCATCTAAAGCACTGCAGGCCTCACTTGGTTAAGGTCAAGGTCAAAGGCTATGACTCATGATTCAGTAATAAAATAGAAACGGGACAAAAATGGCATCCATGAGAGAGTTTGAAGGTCAAAAGCTCTCCTGACTAAAAACAACACAAAGGCACGTCTCATATTTGCAACAACAAAAAAAGCTCCCCAAGATCTTCTGGAAAAATATTAACTGACGAGATAAAAGTGTCATTCACTTAAAAAAAAAAATCAAAATAAATCCACTGAGCATCCTTTTATTATTAGTGGGTAAAATGATCTCTTTACTAAAGAATAGAGAGAAGTGTAAGAATTCATATCAAGTGACCAAAGTGAAATAGTATTTTATGTGAACATTTTATCCATCAGTCTTTGTTTCCACTCAGCTGAGCTCCAGGTCTGAAGTGTGTGAGCTCCTCCACTCCTGCCTTTGTGCCTTGGAAACAGACTGTTACTAATAGACTTGTCAGAGTGCTATTTTTTATATCAAGTTGGGAAAACTCTTCCATTCTTTAGCTCTCCTCTCTCTAAGCTGTCTTTCATCATTTTTCATTCATCCTGTTTGATTTCTTTTTTCATCATTCTTTTTCTCCATTCATTTTGATCCTTCTCTTCTTCTGGCCTTAGCTGTTGGGTTTTATTCTCACCTTAATTCCCTTCCCGCATGTGAAACAGGCATAAAAAGGCAAACTGTTGTTTTACTACATGCTAGAAAACATCAATATCTAGGTCATTCTCCTTGACGTTAGCTTTTATTTCAGGATTATTTTTATTTTTACGTTTTAATTATTTTGTTTTGCTTTTAAACATTTCATTTCTTGGTACACTGGAGGTTGTTCTGCAGACTAAGCATCCTTAGTCCCATTTGAATGGGATAAATGTTTGAGAAACTACCCATTTCCTAATGACAAACTACTTTCAGTGGTCCTCCTCTTAATGTCATTAAAACTTTATATAGGTTAACATCTTTAAGATAAAATAAGTGCTTTAAAACTAATAAAATAGTTTTAGATATTTTGCCTCTTTTTGTGTCCACAGTAAAAACTCAAACGTCATCTCTATTAAAACAAGTATTACAAGTTTTTAGTGATTTAACAGTACACAAATTATAGCCAAGTACATGCCTTGGTTTTGAGACCAATTTGATCATGAAATTAATAAAAGATCCCCAAATAATGAATTGTTTTTCTTCCCTTCAACATATTAAAATTAAAAAAAATTACAATCTCCCTAGAATCAGAGAAATGAATCAAATCACCACTGCACCCTTTACCTAAAATGGAAATACAAAATGATAAACGCATACAGCTAGCTTCTCAGCTAAGTGAGCGCTAATGTACCGTTAATGCACAGCTGTTGCTTATTAAACACCTGGTGGTGTAGTTAACATTGTTGATAAGATATAGGGCATTTCAAAGCCTGCAAATTATGACAGAGGGCTTTCCATCTATTCAACTCTTTATGATCCACAAAAACCCAAACCCTTCACTTCTGATTAGGGCTGGGCACTGAAACGCGGTACTAGACCGGTATCGACCGAAAGCCATCGGTAGGTACCGGTACCGAAAAAACACTGTACAGATGTCGGTACCTTTACAATAAAATGTCCCTGTAAATGGGCCGCTTCATTTCTTCACAGCTGCTCCGCTCCACAGGTGACACAATGGAGACACGGAGGAGCAGAGCGCCCCTTCCTTTCAAAACAGTTCTGGCCACAAGCGTAGTGATTTTCAGGTTAAATATTCCAAAAAACTCTAAAGTTTGGCTGCATTTGGAAAGGTAAACGGAAACAGATCAAAATGCAACATATGCAATGAGATTTGTGCTGTGAAAAACAGGAATTCCAGAAATTAGTCGAAGCCATGCATCGCATATCATGGAATTAACTTGCAAGCTGCAGCGCTGTGTTTAGTCCGACTGAGGGGGAAAAAACAAAGAGAAGCCTCGAGCTGCCAGCCTCTACTGTATCAGGAGGTGTGTGAGGGGAAGACAGTGACATAACAAAGTTCCCGAGGTGAGCAATAAATACCGGTAATAATAGTAAATGCATAAATATGCCACAGAACTGTTTTTTATTTTTTGGTTTAATTAAAAAAAAAAAAAAAAATTTAATACTTTATTTTCTCTCAGAATTATACATATAGGTACCAAAAAAGTACCGGTATCAAAAAACAGGTATCGTTAAAGTAGTAGTATCGAAAAATATGTAACGGTACCCAGCCCTACTTCTGATTTGAAACCATCGGACAGCTCTTGAGACACCAGTTGTCATCTGAACTAGCTGTCCTTGCTTTGCTGTGGTGCCAATTCTTGCAATTAAAAACTTGAGTGCACCCTCTTCTAAATGAGTGATGATCCCCTATGACTTCATTTCTCATGACTGTGATTCAGACCCTGATATCTGCACCATAACTGTTTACCACACGATCATGTCCGGTTACACCGTATTTTCAGATTTAATTCTCATTGAAAGCAGACCTGAGATTAGGGCTGGGCGATATGGCCAAAATGTCATATCCTGATATAGCTCATTTTATATCCTGATAGCGATATACATACGAAACATAGAACGCCCCCTTGTGAATCTCCGCCTCCACTGGGGCTCAACATGCATCGTATAAATCAGGTAACATGACTTTAGTAATGTTTTTTCAGCTGGGCATTTCATATCTTTTTCGAGTGTAACTCTCAAAACTCACGATTCTCCACCGTATAGATTGGACCCACATCTTTGTAGTTGTGTTTGGTAAGAGCAGCAGTAATCTCCTTCCATCTGCGGGAGCTAGGAGTTACATGACGTGCTGCGAGTAAAAGCCTGTTGCAGCGCCTGGAGTTTATTATGAGTGCTTACGCTAACACTCGATGTGGCTTTTGCTCGTTGACCATCTCTGTATTCTTTGTCGTGGTGTTTGCGCAGGTGATAAAATAAATTTGTGGCGTCGGAGTCTGTTGTTGGGACCGGGAGCTGGCAAACATTACAAACAGCTGTTGTCTGGTCCACGTCGGCCTTTTTATATTTAAACCACATCCTTGCTACAGAAGTTGTCCCTCTTTTAGGAGCAGGCTCCTCAGTTTGGGTTAGCGGGTTGACCTGTTGACTCTAGTTTAAAACGCGTCAGCTATCGTCTGCCTCCATGCTTGTTTGTTTTGCTGCGCAGCGCGGCATGTTCATGAATAAAGTGCATTATGACATAAATTACTGCAGTAAAACTTCTATTGTGGCGTAAACCATAGAGCTTTTTATCTGACTGTAGACGTTTTCTATCGTCCAGAAGAAATATTTCGTCAAATCGCACAGCCCTACCTGAGATGCCTGAAACACAAGAAAAAGTTCATTCAGACAGTAAACAGAATTTGTATTAATAACTACAGTGTGGCTGCTTTCCTAATCACATAATTCTGGACTGGAATTTTTTTTTTTTTTTTTTAATGGATCAATGAAATGCACATGCATGCACAAGTTCTCTGTTTCCTACTCTCCCATCCATTTTCCCTTCATGCCCATTCATTTTATCTGCCACCCTTCCTTCAAGCGCTTTACCACATTTATCTACAGTCAAAATCATGCATTCATTTCTCTGTTGCTTCCTTTATCTTTTCACGCTTCTGCCTCCTGTCTTCCCCATTTCTCCAAGCATCCTTTCAACCCTGTCAGCTTCTCCTTCTGTGTCCACTCCTCCCTGTCAGTCCCATCACTCCCCCTCTCATCCATCTCACCTTTGTCATCCCCTCATTTGCATTCTCCCCCTTACATTCACATACCCAATCCTCTCCCCTTATTCTGTCCTTTACCTCACCTTTGCCTCATCCACTCTGACTTGTGCCTCATCCTATCCTTTGTCTCTTCATGAACTTGTCCTTCTCTGACCCCTCTTCCTCCATCTGCCCTCTTATCTTGCTATTTGGTCACTTTCTCCATCTGTCATCATTTATAGCTGTAATAGTACGGGTGACAGACAGAATGAAACTAAAGAATGACTTTGAAGTATCCAGATAAAATCTTGTGATGGGATCACAGCTGCCACAATGTTGGTCAACTTTTGGCCCAAAGGTTTTCTGTATTGTTAAAACTAAGTATTTAGGAGGCCATGTTTGTCTTGAAGTTTGTAGAAACATTTCGTAAAAGTAGAAGGGACGTTTCACGCTTGGCTCTTTGCAACATGAATTCTTAAATGTTCATACTTGCCTGCATGTGTGAAAGTTATAAAGTACTGATTTAGTTGAACACCTTTACTTATATACACAATATAATGGCAATTTGTGAATATATTCAGCAACTGAAGTAAATGCAAACAGTGGATTATCATTTGCAGGACTTTTTTGTTTAACAGTGTGCTTGCTGCAGTTTTTTTGTACAATGCACAAAGGAAAATGATCTGCTAGAGGTGCTTGTATTTGGCAGCTCCTGTAACTCCTCAAAAATCACTCCAAACTGTTCCTCTTCAGACACTTACTGGAAAATGATGTTCTTCAATGTCTTCAGTGAAGGACAAAATTAACTTTAGTCACAATTTGTCTTTTTGATTCTTTTAGTTGGACAGCATCTTTCTTATACCACAGTATACAGTTTTACTGTCTCTTCAATGTTTTTTTACTGCAAATAATTTAGGATTAGGTTTAATTTAATTTTAGATTTTAAAGGTTTGTTATATTTTACCCATTTAAAAATTAAAATGCAGCATCATGATATTTTTCTCATGGCTTCACATTGCTGAACAAATTGATTGTACCAATAAAAAGTAGATAACTGCTTGAACAAAAGAATTTAAACACTACGTTTGGACTGGTCCAACTTTTTTGTCTACAGAGGTGGACCATTACAGGTTTTCTGCAGAGTCCAGTCAGCTGGTTCTGCTTATATTTCATTGCTTGTCCCTCCATCTCCACTTCAACAGTAACAGGCAGCCAAGTAAAGTTTTTTGGGGTTCCAACTTCCCTTTCTTTCTCTGCTTCTGACAGCTGCTGTTTTATTTTATTGGTTGTGAAGATAATCAGCAATGCGTTGATGCAACTAACTGACTTAATTTAAATGAGTTCTGTCATTAAACACATTTTATCAGGTTATATTAAAACAGGTCATTGGGAATGAATTAAACAAGTCATGCATTCAACATTGTAGAGTGCTTGATCACATCAAATGCATCCTTCAATGTATTTCCTAAACAGCAGGCTGCAGTACAGAAGAAATTTTACAACTGCAAGACTGACGGTAGAAGAAGAGTTTGCAGGGAGTATACTCTTCATACACAAACATAGAATAAAATGTAAATTCTTTCATGCATAGCGGGATTACATTCTTGGCAAACTATAATAATTTTGATCTAAGGCCTAGTGCACATGGCCAGATTTTAAAATTGTCGAAAGATTTCCAAAACATTGGCAAATCGGGTCAAAAATCTGCATAATTCTTCCTGTGTGAACCAGGCCTTCAGAACATTGCTGCTGTTTTTTGATACTCCTGTAAAACCGTGTAACCCCGAACCCTACTGAACATGGATAAACCCTTAATAGTCAAAAAATGTTCCAACTGTTTAATCTGTTTGAAATCTGTGGGTCTGTAAAAACTCTAAACTGTATTATTAACCAAATTAATGGCCTTCTCAGTCAGTTCAGCATAACTGCAAATTATAAATCAGAAAATTTAACATTTTAATTAACACTTCCAAATGGCTGCAGTCTGCAGTAATAAAATTGGGACAAAGCAACACACATTTCCATTTTAGTATGATTGAGATGCTTGGTGATTAGAGGTGATGGAGGTCTGTTTGGCTCTACGGGGATTCGAGGCACAGTGGAGAAACAGAGTGAAGCCTTAACCAATCCAATCAGACAAGCCAGAGTTCTTTTTCAGACATTCAACATCTATAAAGTCCAGCAGTTTATGTTTGATTTTAGCCTTTTTTGTACTGCAAGCTTCTTGGATTTCAGATAAGTCTTTGATTATCTGGACTGCAATCCCAAACATTCCTTTTATGTGAAGAGGGATTATATTTACATCTTTCCATCTAGCTCCCACTCCCCTGCCCAGTTACAGTCTCTGCATTGGTGGCTGCTCTCTCTCCACTTTCTCGCCATATAGCTTTCAAACTTGTCATATCTCTGGCTTTTCTAAAGGGGTGAGAGCTTGACAAGGGGGTATTCTTTCTTTCTTTCTTTTTGACTGAGAAACCATCCTGAGACTTGTCACTGCTTCTTGTGCCTTTCCATTTTTCTCAGCAGTGATAATGTGAGTCTGCACAGGTGTCAGTGAAGAGGCAGAATACCATTAAATACACCAAGTAAAGACACTTCCAGGGTGCATCAAGATGCATGCAAAAATGAGCAATAGAAAATCTTCCTGAAATCTTCACATCAGAATTAATCACTGATAATACTGACACAAAACATTGCTTAGGAGCTTCCTGTGGATACCTATCACAGTGTCCTCCTTCAGTGCTGAATTCCCTCACTGCAGAGGATTTCTGATTGGGCTAACTGTGTATGGAACAGACATAATCTAAGATAAATGTAGGATATATCTTGTCTGAGAAACACACACAGTGTGTGTGTGTGAGAGATGCTTGTGTTTTGAAGTGGTTTTGAGACGGTGAGATTTCCTCTGCTTCAGCTTTGCCTTTGAACCTCTCCTCTCTCAAGGTTCAATTTGTCTGTAATTTAGCTGTAAATGATCTTTTCTTTAGTGTGTTGTGTGTCTTTCTTGGTTTCATTATGCTCAAAGCCTGTGCGTGAGAGAGAGAGAATGCACAATTCTGTCATGGGACATTGAACATTTGTTAGATTGATGGTCAGGAGTCCTTTAAACCCTAAAGTGATGTGATTATTCCCCCTGGCTCCTGCTGGTTTGTATGACTGTTGGATGAAGACGGGTAATGATTGTTTGTTTGGACGAAGAGACATGCAGAGAAACGGTGTTGCCTTTTTAATCTGGGCCTATCTGGGAGTATGCACATCAGAAACGGATGTCAGGAGGTGGATTTTTTTGAAGCACTTAGCATGTTAAAGGGATAGTTCAGAGCTTTTGAAGTATTTCTGTGGAAAGATGAACAGCTGTACTACCTGGTGTAGGAGAACTACAGTGTGGGAAGGAAAGTATTTGATACTCTGGCAAAATTACAGTACAAAGAACCTCAACTGTAAGAGTCATAATCTGAAAGAAAAATCCAGAAAATAGTTTTTATATAATTTGCATTTTGCATGAACTTTATTACATGCATTTTATTGCATGAAATAATTAATTGATCACCTACCAACCAAATGACACTGTTTATCTTGCATTAAAAAAGTCAAACCCTGACCTTCAACTCTTGCTCAGGAGGTTGGCTGTCAAGTGTGAAGTGGCAGGGATGAGGATCAGCATTTCCAAATCTGAGACCATGGTTCTCGACCGGAAAAGGGTGGCTGAGCCAGAAAGCAAGGCTCTTGATTTACTGGTCGATCTATGTCCCAATCCTCACCTATGGTCATGAGCTTTGGGTAATGACAAGAAACAAGATTGTGGATACAAATGGCCGAAATAAGTTTCTTCAGCAGGGTGGCCACATTCAGCCTTAGAGATAGGGTGAGGAGCTCGAACATTCGGGAGAGACTGGGGAGTAGAACAGCTGCGCATCCACATCAAGAAGAGCCAGTGGAGGTGGTTCGGGCATCTGGTAAGGATGCCTACTATATGCTTCCCTGAGGTGGTTTTTCAGGCATGTCCTGTTGGCATGAGGCCCTTAGGTTGACCCAGGACAAGCTAGAGGAAGTACATCTCCAGGTTGGCCAGGAAATGCAAGGCTGTCCCGGCAAGGGAGCTGGTGGACGTGGCTGGGGATAGGACAGTCTGGGATGCTGCCCCCATGACTCGGACCTGGATAAGCAGGGGTAGGTGAGGGTAATAAAATGAAATGAAGTTAAAGCTGCACTCGGCAGTGTTGCAAACAAACTGCGTATTGCTAGCTATATTACAGAAACACGTCTCAGAGCACTCATCCCTCCTGTCGGGTATAATCCATAGACCAGCCTTCCCGCGGCCATGGGGCCCTGCTTTGACACGGTAACAATGCAGAGTCTAACTCTGGTATTTTTTCTTAAAATTGAAGCGCTAACAGCTGGCTGTTTCTGTTCTCCTCCCACTTCCGGGATATTCTGCTGAAAAATGGGCAGCTGAAGTGTGACGTAACTTTTCAGAAACTTAATTCCAATATTGTAATCATCAAGTTCTTCTAGTGATGCAGTTAAATAAGTCCCCACACACTTGCATTTAATGAAAATATGTTACTGAGGGATTAATAGAAATCTGTTTTTGTATGTCTGTCCAGCTTAGTTTACAAATACCATGTTTGAATATATACAGTGATATGTTGGACATATTGGACTTATCAGAACCATACTTTTTTTGAAGACTAATATCTTCCACTGGAAAATGTGTTAAACTTGTTCTCCCAGTCATTCAGTCAGTGTGTTATTAAAAACAAGTCTCTAAGGTCCTAAAACAAACCACACTGAATCCATCACAATAAAGACAGGGTGACTGTGACTGGTCAGTGCTTGTTTTTTAATTAAAGCCAGCTCCACATGAACACACACACAGCTGCATTAACACCATAGCACAGCTTATAAATGACTTTATTCGTGCTTGCGTTCAATATGTTTTAAGTCTCGGATTTCAATCGTCCCAAGGTTAGTGCTTCCACAGGAAACTATTATTGATCGCTTTGATGGGAATATTGACCACATAAATGGTGATGTTCCAGAATAAGCTGTGCAATATGGAGAGGTGACTCTACTAAATAGATAATAGTTGGATGATTTTCTTCTGTGCATTTGGTCTTAGTGATGTCAAACACCCTGACTTTACAGCAGAGTATGTGAGGAAAACAGTCTAACACTGTAGCTTGTTCTTCTTCCTGTAAAGAAAAAAAACCCTCTTGTGAATACATAAATGACCTACTGATTGTTATTCCTGCAGAAAAGTGAAGGAGGATGAGTGCTTTAGAGAGATGTCATCATTAGATTTATATGAAACAACAGCCCCAAGATGAGAAGCCACAAAGTGTATATTACAAGCACTACAACAAGATTGAGATGGTCTTTAAAATAGAAAATAGGACTGTTTATCAACATTTATTGCTGCTGTTTTCAAAAAATCTGCGTATGTATCGTTCAGAACTGAGAACATTAATTCTGCTTTTATTGCTCTTGGTTATATGTGCTTGAGAGATAAATATGCCCCATTTTGTCTTATTTTTAGTGAGCCGAAATGTGTGTGCGTGCATCAATACATCAGGGTTTGAGAGACGCTGTTTGTGCTGCACCTGGTTGTTGGGCTGGTTAGAGCTGCTAATTGGTCTTAAATGACCATTCTCAATCTTCATCAGTCTGAAAAAGTGACAGTGTGAGATTGAGGAAGACAGAAACAATACTGCAGGTTAATTGATGGTCTGGAAAACAAATTGTGGAAATAGAGGGAAAGCAACGAGGTGAACCTAAGCAGATTTAAAATTCAAAGCTGTCGAAGTTGATCGGACTAAATTTTAATGACTGTGCTGATTCAGAGATGGGAGCTCGAGTTTGAGACTTGGACACAAATTACACTTAGGTTGCAAAAACAACTCCCGACTGGACTGGACTTGCCATCTAAAGACTTGGGACTTGACATGGACTGGTGGTTTGGGACTCAAGTCTTATGATTGATCTTTGTCGTGTAATCAGAGGTGAACCTAACAGCTGCTCAGTCGATCCAGTGTGTGAAAATGACTCTGTGAAGTAGCCATGTATTTTTGAGATTATTAGCTTACTACACTGATAACATCTAATCAATTTTCTGATATAAAGTCTGCAAGAAGGTCAGTTTTCTTCAGCATCCACCTAAAGTAGTCATGAGAAATTATATTAATAAGTCAATGACTTGTGAATTAAACTGTAGTCTCAACAAAATCACCTCAGACATCACTGGACATACAGCAGTCCAGTTCTTAGGCAGACTAGATGGCAGGAATTTGATTTGAGAATAATTTCAGTCATTAGAAACTTGAGACTTAACATGGACTTGCACCTCGAAAACTTGAGACTTGAATTGAGGAAAAAAATGACATGTGGACATCTCTGTGCTGATTAGATATGTTGAAGTTTGTAATGAATTCCTGCATTAATACACATTACCATAAAACCACTGGCCTTCATGCATAGTAATGCCCCTTTTCTGCCATTGATTTCTTTATTTAAATCATTGGTTATTTTATAATTCAGTTATTCACTGTGTTTTTTTCAGTTCCTGTTTTTTTTTTTTCTTTCTGCGCAACCTGAATATTAAATACAGCAGAGAGCATCTTTGCCTCTTTATGGCCTTTTTTATTTTTGCAGGTTTTGGAAAAGTTGTTGCCACATTAGCAGTGATACTCATGTATTCTCCCCTCTTGAGTTTTCAGAACACTATGAACACTTGCTCATGGCATGTGGCACTTATCAAAAAATGTCTATTTTGAGTTATGACCCTCACACTGACTCTGTGGCGCAGCGTTCAACGCGGTTCTATTTTTGAGACGTGCTGCTATTTAAAATAACACATTTATATGCCTGAACTCCCATGTTTGATCTTCCAGTTTTTAGTAGCTGTACTTTGATTTATGTGACTAATGAAATAGAAAAGTTAGGTTTAATTAGTGTCTGCGTTTGTTTTTTAACAGTTTGAATGTTAGATATATTTCTTTGATGTGTAATGTATATAACTGAGCAAGACTTCCGCATCTTCATCTAAAACCATTGTCCTTCTAAACTCTTTCCACCTGCCCATCTTCTCTTGTTTCTTGATCCATGTTTCTTATGGATTTTTCTCATTGTCTGCTGACTTAGTTTTCTCAATCCATCCAGTCTATTCGTTTTCCTTGGTGCCACAAGGAAACTGGTGTATCGATAAACAATGCTTTTCTGTGTTAATGTACATCTGTTTTTATAGAATGACCTTTGATGAGGAAATGCTGCCTAAATATCATGTTAGATTCTCTTAACATACTGGAAAATGGTAGTTACACTATGAAATGTTTGTAAGAATCCTTCAACCTCATTGTATACAATAGATGGGCTTTGTTGTGCAGGTTTAATGTATTAAGAGTACATTGTATGTTTGTGTGTGTGCTTGCACTCAGGAGTTTTGTTTGGCTTTATGAGCATGTCATGAAATAATTTTTAGGTGATTATAATTGTGCAGCGGAGCGTACAGTGAGTGATTGTGAAGTAAGCAGATGAATAAGAATGAGGGATGTTGCTGTGTGCATGCTGATGTGTGTGTCCTGACTCCTGGGGGAAAATGTGTGTAGCACAAAGTGAGTGAAGGTGTTTATGACAAAAAGGATGCTTATGATTACAATCAAAGGTACCCCCCCCCCCCCAGTAGCATACCAAAGCAGAAAATTATCCCCCTAGTCAGCACTGGGTTTCTTGTCTTTATGTTCAGACCATAAAGTTAAGGTTTTACTTACATTGAACTGTTTTATGATGAAGTCTAATTCCCATTTTCAGGTTGCCTTTGGCACAGATTTTTTTTGGGTTTGCCTCATTGCAAATGCCTACTACTGTCTACATTCTAATGTCTACAAAATGTTTTATTCATTTTAGTTTTTCTACGTGTCCTTAAATGACTGAATTTAACAAAGTCCTCATCGAGATTTGTAGGTTTTTGTTGTGTTTTGATTTAGACCTTTTGGTTCTTTGTGGCATTTAGTTTATTTTGCCAATTTTACTGATTTATTATGTTAAACTTAGTCCTCTGTTCCCTCTGTGCATTACCAGGTCCTTGTTTTCTAACCATCACACACCTGCTCAACATTAATGACTCCCTCTGTGTCTAAATACTTTCAGGTTTTCAGTTCCTGCCAGAACCTTTTTGTTCTGTTCAAGCCTTCCTTTGGTTTTAGGAATCGGGTAGTTCCTGTTCTGTCTAGTTTGAATTTGTAGTGAATCCAGCATTCCGGAGGGGTTATTAAATTATTATTAACTCCCACTGTCGAACGAGCAAGACTATATAGCAAACTGCTCTGAAAGTGAAAAGGGAAACTTTAAGCCAGAAGCTCAGGCTGCAGCTCATCATCGTGTAATGATGAGCTGTGCATAAAATACTGTGCTGCCTCATGATGGCAACATGGATTTGGTGAATTACAGTTCAGGAACCACAATATGTGGCTCGCGGGCATGAAAGATGTGCCGTCTGTTGAGTACCCCTGCTTTATACTTTGCTTCTAAAGACACTGATTTTCTTGTCATTTCTAAAGCTGGCTTTGATCAATGATTCTCCTAGCTTTTTGAAGTCCTAATCTAAAGCTTTCCTAAGAAAATGGTTTGGTACTGGACAGAAAGGTGAAAGACGATGTGACCAGAAAAACCATCAGTTTAGACCACTTTAAACAAATGCAAGAAAATCACATATATAAAGGCTTGGGTTAAGACTTTTGCATAGTACTTTATGATCTTTATTAGACTGCTCTTCCATAAAGGACAAACGCCATTTAAACCCAAGGCTAGAATTAATAAAATCTTAATTTGCATTAATTACCATAGCCCACATGATAAATTAAGATCTAATTTCCATACATTTTGTCCAGAAATTCCCAATGGATTCCTCCTAATGCCCATTCCACAGGCTTGGAGGCCCCCAAGCCTTTAATTCATATCAAAGACTCATAAAAATGTACAGGGTTCAGGATCAAACAAGAGGTATGCCATGGCTCTGGGACAGAGGCACATGTGGGAATACCAGTGGGTGTAGGGATTTAGGGAATTGCACTCCTGCCTTCTAAGCTTGAAACCAAATTGAGCTGCTTTTAAAATGTCCAATTTTGGGCACCACCAAAGGGTATTATGAAAGTTAATCGCCTAAATGAAATATTAATTTTTTTCCTGATTTAATTGTGGAATCATGAACCTTTAAGAATGGTCTTGATCTGTAATGTACCATGCACGTTATGCTGTATGGAGGTACAGGAATGTTTGAACCAAGACATATTTAATAGTGTTGACTTGTCACCTCACACTCTAACTAGCAGACTGTAGATCTCCAGTGCTTGCATTCAAATGATCTGGTATAAGCTGTGAGTAGAATATAATGGGGTGAAATAACAGATGCAATCTCTCAGTTACATGTAAAGGAAGCGATGCCATTTGTCTGGGCTGTCGGGTACGCAGCAGGTCTACCTATTGTTTTGTCACGCTGGGAGTCCTGCTGAGAAGATCACTGTTTGCATCTCATCTATTAAAGACACATTTACAATTTGCTGCCTTTGAACAGTAGAAGTAATTAAGAAGTTCTGCTTCTGAGCTTTGGTGTATGTAGAGATACCTCCTGTTGCTTTTTCTATAGTCTTGTTTTATGTCTGTTTAGTTCAAATACTAGACAGAAGTGTCAAACTCCAGTCCTCGAGGGACACTATCCTGCATGTTTTAGATGCTTCTCTGCTTCAACACGGCCATTTTAAATGAATGCATCATACTGAGAAAATATTCAGCATATTCAATCTGGTGTCTTTAAGCAGAAACACGTCTTAAAGAATGCAGTAAAAAATGTTGGTCTGGAGGTCAAAGCGCTTTCAGTCTAATAAAAATAAATTATAGAACCAGTTAAAACTGACTCCAACATAATCTTTGAGTTCACTGGAATGGCTTTGGTGTAAAGGGACACATTTCCTGATCTTTGAGGTCATTTCAGCTGATTGTGGTTGATGCAGTGAAACACTAGCACAAAACTGCATCTCTTTCACATGTTATGTGCTTTGTTGTGACCTATAAACTCACAAATTACTTTTATCCTTTAGAGAGAGCATTTAGGAACTCACTTTGACCAAATTAAGACGAACACTCAGCAGATTTACGTTGTTGCACAGATAAAATGCTACAAAACACAACAGCTAGCTTGGCGGTTAAAACAACAGTTTAATCTATGCACAGTTAAAGTACTTCCTTTGACTGTACAAAATATAAGTGTATACATTTGGTGTGTAGTTGCCTACAAGGTTCTGTAATCAGCTTTTATTAAAGGTGCATTAAACAACAAATTCTATTTTTTCTCCATCCCCAAGTTGGGGAAAAAAAAACAAAACTGTGCTACTGGTCTGAGTTTTGGAGTCTGATTAAAACCAGAAATACTGTTGATCATTAATTTATCATTTACTTTCTGTTATGAAATGTTATGCTTAACTCCTGATCATTTGCAGTTAATGGCAAAGCACTGAAGTTTGGACTTTTTGCTTCCAAAGTTTAATAAATGCAGGGTGAGTTTAAATTAGAAGCTAGAGGCTGAATTTTAATCGACTGGCTCTCACACATGACGTATATAGGATTTTAAAAGAGCCACGAGGTTAATTAAAGATTTCTGAGACAGGATTGTGTCGAGGCCCAAATGTGAGGAAAGATTCAAGAAGTTTTCTGCAGGTTTAAAATGCCCTAAAGCACAGAAACGTTCTGTGGAATAAAATCTAACGCACTTCTTAGATCTGATGACCCATCCCTAATTTGCAGAAGCGACCAGTGAGCGAGTACTGACTATAGTTTCTGTAGATTAGATAACTTTAAATTATCATGTAGGACAGTCATATGTGCAGCACAGCAGCAATCTAACATTTAAGGTGGCAACAAGACCAAAACCACTACTCCCTAGACAGAAGTGGGATTTTTTTTTTGGACTTTTTGTTAGCCTCCTGAAGGATCTGGTTTGTGGTCAGATTAGAGTGTAAAACCACTGATTTTGGTTACAAAATGTAAAAGAGCAGAAATTAAGCATCAATGTTGAATTAAATGACAGCATCATGATGTGCAGATGATAATCTTTTCTGTAACCAGAACTAGAAAATCTTTAGACCTAAAATGGAAAATGCCAAAAAATAAAGGGCAGGGCTTAAAGTTGCAGTGCTGGTGATGAGAACTAATTTTATTTTGACAGAAAAACGAAACAAAAATAGATTTAGATTAAGACTTTACAAATCCGTGACATAAAATGAAATCGGTTGAGCATCACCAAAGAGAAGCAGCAGTCTGGCTGAAGACTCTAATGAAGATGTCAGTGTCTGATTTGATTGTAGAGTCATGAACCACAAAGGATTTGTCGAGCATGGATTCACTTTGTGTAGCATACTGTAGATTCGACCCACTGAAGCTTTTAAGTGGGTGCTTGAGTTGTCTGTTTGAACCATCCAATCACAGGTCGTGTTTGTCAACAGTGTTGCGTTGTCACTCCTACACGCTAACCAGCAGTCTAGTGCCAAGCTCTACTGCATGCATTCAAATGATTCTCCAGCTTGTTTGTCAGAAAGCTGTGAGTGGAATATAATGAGGTAAAATGATAGAAATCTCTCCTAGACTGTTGTAAAACAAGTGATGCAGCTTTTCTGAGCTGTTTGGCATCTAGCAAGTCTGTTAGTTGGGGTATCATGATTTTAAATAGAGCTGTAACCTAAATCAACTTGTGCACCTCTCTCTGCCTAGCAGATAAAGCTTCCCTCCAGGTTAGTGGTGAGTCTCTGCCTTAAGCAGAGGATTTCGGGTAGATTGGTTTCTTTCATGAGGGATGGTAGACTAGAGTAAGGGATGGTCTGACAGATCGGGGCTTCATCTGCATTTAAAAGGGAGTTGCCCTGGTCTGTTGTGGTGAGGAAGGAGCTGAGCCAAAAGGCTTTTTACTGGTTTATATTGTAACCCTCACCTATGATCATGAGATCTGGATTGTGACTGAAAGAATTAGGCCCAGGTTACAAGCTTTCTGGGCTTGTCCCACTGGGAGAAGACCCTGGGACTGACTCAGAATCCAGAGGGATTATATATCCTCCCTGACCTGAGAACACTTTGGCGTATCCCAGGAGGAGCTGGAGAGTTTGACGGGAAGAGAGATATCTGGGTTTCCCTGGTAGAACTGTTATTTCTGCCACCTGACCTTGGATAAGTGGCAGAGGATGGATGGACCTTTACCTGACAACACTGGTGCTCATAATGTATAGATTCACACATTAGAGTCCAGTGGTTCCCAAACTGGGGGGCGCGCCCCCTAGGGGGGGCGCAATGTAACAGCAGGGGGGGCGCGGGATGATTTATTTATTAATTAAAAAAAATTTTTTTTAATAAAAAAAATTTTTTTTTAATAAAAGAAAAATTTTTTTGAGTGCTAGGCAGGGTTATCTGGGGGGGATGGGTGAGATTTACCTTGCCTCTGCTTTGCTGTCCCCCCAATCTCTCACCTCTGGGGAGATGGTCTGAAGTGTGTCCGATTCACCGCAGCGCGCTCAGAGCTGCAGAGAGCAGGTGGGCGTGACGAGGTTGCAGTGCAGCGCCGTGCGCAGAGCGGAACACCGGTTATAATATTAACATTCATTATTATGAGATCATGAGAAAAAGAGAGAGAAATGAGGGGTGCACATACGTTTTTTATTTAGACACTCAGGGGAGAACCTGGCGCTGATGTGCAACTCCTCTCGGGGAGGTGAATGGGTTTGGATAGCTCTGTGTTTGCCAGCTAGCGCAGCTTGTGCGTGTCAACCAGTCTTCATAGCCTGAATGCTTATGAGAGCTCCTTCAGAGCCACCACAACAGGAAGTGTAGTTAAAATCAGCATCTGATCACGGGCTGTGTGATCGGAATGCAAAGCTCTCTATGCGCAAAGACGCGTTTGGGCACCTCGTGCGCACTGATGGAGCGCACGAGTCTGGACGATTCAGTAACGAGCACGCGCGACCTTGAACGCGCAGTGGCGGATCCGAACCTCCACAGACACCCCCCTCCCCCCCCATCTATTTTATTCTCAAATCGTACACAGGACACTGTTTGGAGGACAACTCAACACAAAGGAGATCTGCAGCAACAAGCCGCTCACACCAGTCACTGAAGATGAGAGAACAAATTTTTAAAGTAAAAATAAACCTTTACATTTTTCATTTTCATTTTCTCAGGGAATTTGTCATTTTTAAAACCCATTTTGCACTGAGGCATTTTTTAAAGTTTCTATTGAGCTGTAAAAGTGGTTAGTTTGTTGTTTTTAAGAAGTTTATTTTATAGCAACATGTAGTTAAATGCAGTTACTTTTACTTGTTCAAATCTCTAAGGTTTGATGTGAAATAACCTGTAATGGAGTTTGAAAATGAGATTTGTCTGTTCGCAGTGTTTGTGTGTGTATGTGTGTGGGCGCGTGTGTGCATGTGTGCACGTGTGTGTGTGAGAGGGGGGGCACGGGAAAAATTGTGCAAAATTAAGGGGGGCCCAGAAGAAAAAGTTTACGAACCACTGCATTAGAGTATTCTGTCCTTAGATTTATTGCAGAAGGTTTATCTAGGAATCCCCATTGACACTTTTTAGGCACTTGTAATTGATTTTTATCTTAAACCACAAAATAAAAATTGAATCTCAGTTTAGTTTCTTTTGAGCTTTGAACTTCAGATGTAAGAATATGGATTTGACTGTAAGAAAGTTTTCTTTAAAACCCGAGTCCTTATCTCTGCAAATACTCCTCTGAATCAGAGAGATGTCGAGGGAGTAGAGTTCATATTAAGGAGTTTTCTAATTTTTTGAAATTTTTTTTAACAGTTTCACTATACATTTATGACCCTGTGACAATCCTATTTAAGAAGTAGTGTTTTTCTCACTGTCTTTTCAACCTTAAAACATATCTTCTGTCTTGTGAAAGGCTTTCCAAAATAAACATTCTAAACATTTTTGTGCATAGCTCTAAGTTATTAGTGTATTGTCTCTGGAATTTAATCCGTCTTTTATTTAAAGGTACTGGCCAGAGGGAATTTTCCTTTTAATGACATGTGTAAAAACTATTCAAATATCCATAGGCGAAAAAACATTTTTTCCAAGGCTGGATTTTAAGAAAAAGCAATTTTTGTAAACGTCTCTGGGGAAAAAAAAGACGCTATTTCCGTGTTTGCCCCCGCCCCGGCCACTTACGTCGTACCAGGCATAGCTTTCGGAGAGCAAACCGGAAAAGGTTAAAACTATGGCAGAGAACACTTCATCAGAGTCAGATGTAGCGTCATCAGAAACTTCTGCTAGTCAGTCAGAATTATCTGCTTTTATTCTGATGAAGACAGTGATTATCAGGTAAATAAAGATTTAGGAGATCAGGCGTACATATTCAGCCAGTTAGACCCCGACCAAAAAATTCGGTCATAATCTATTTTTATCCGTCATTTAGCCTAATAATTAAAAAAAACCCCTTGTATTTATTACATTTTTAATGGCATTTAATTTTCATTCATTTAAAATAATATATTGTTCATTGGCCGCTTCATCCTCCACTGATTGTTGCGCTGCGGAGGTGAAGCGCTCTGAGTGACAGGTCGCTGCAGCGCTGAACGTTCAGAGATGAGCTCAGCGGCAGCAGACTGAATGAAGTGTGTCTGCAGGCTGCTGGTCACTGAAGACGCCGTGCTGGCTTGTTCCTGATGCCAGCAGTGATGTTTAGATGGAATGCATCACCGTTTTTCAGCTCCTCGTAGAGCGGATTGGAGCCTCACCGAGACGCAGAGCCCCGCTCGGAGCCGCCGCGGGCAGAGTTCATTTTTAATAACATCATTTAATGAAAACATTGAATCCAAAGAGGCATTAGACAGGAGCAGGTCTGGTGGTTCAGCAGATATAGGGCTGATCTAAGTCTAAACCAGCTGATCAGCCAGCCATCATCCAGATTCTGTCTCATATTGACGCGACGAAGCGTCCTTTACGCACGAGGATTCTTGTGCGTAATTCTCGTATAGAGACAATAATTGATACACACCTGATCACAAATAAAGCACCAATAACTGCTGTTATAATAAACATTTGAAGACGTCTGTATGAACAAACTGTGATCCAACTCCTAAATGCGACATGCGTTCGTTCAGATTCTTTTTATTCCGTTCAGAAATGGGGGTGGAGGTGAGGTGACAAGTGTGTGTGTGTGTGTGTGTGTGTGTGTGTATGCGCGCGGCCCACAGTCTGAAATAGTTTCTTAAATTAATAATTTTATAACTAAGCTCGCCAGCTGAGCGGCCAGGTTTCCCGTCTCCAAAATGTGCATTTAATCCCAAAGTTTGTGGAGAAAGTGACGCACCTTTCAGGCCTGTTTTTTTATAAATTAGGACACTTTTTTTTTAGGATGATTTTTGGCGATGATGCTGCAGTTTTACAGGTCCCAGAGGGATATATAGTTGGAATCTGAGCTTCATTTTTTAGGTCCAACTTCCGACTGTATCCCATTGACCAAGCCCAGTATTTCGAGCAGCAAGTTTCGTCAAAGTGGTCGCTACAGATCCGCGAAGATGAACTGCATTTCCAGTGCGCCCTCGTCCTGCTCACAAAACGTTTCCATGCCTTAAAAGTGGTGGCGTTTTGGGGAAACTCGTGCAGGACTCGGACATATGGCTCAGATTTTTGTGTGCAGCTGTACCGAAGGCATTTATACACCATTCTGACCACGAAGGTGAACAGAACTTAGCTAATCCAATTGTTTTCGACGGGAAGGTCTGGTTGTTTACAGAGACGGTGCCTCGATGAGCGTCATCAGTGACGTATGCGGAAAAACTGTTCTTCAAGATGAGACACGGGAATTTAGGCTGAATTGATTTAAATTTATGACAAATTTGCTGATCGACATGAAAAACTGATATCTGGTATTGCTCATATAAATAGTAAACTGTAGCTACATACTATTTATACAATTTTGATGCTTGGTCTGGCCAGTACCTTTAAATCTACAAATTATTTTAGTCGTCTCTTTGTGCTTTTGTGGTGCCTTCATTTCTTTAGCTTAACGCTTGTTTCAACTTTGCAGGTTTCTTATTCTCAATATTATGTTATCTGAGCTGGATTATAAGTTATGGATTTCTTTAGTGTATGTGCAACACATAAAGTGTACACATAACTGTGTATTAAATAGGTTTCACTGCTGTTAGACAAGTTGTTTTGGTAAATATGCAGTTTGGACGGTAATGCATTTTTAACTATGTGTGTGTTTTATCTGATGTATAGGGGCGGTGTGTTTCATTCTCTATTTGTGACTTCCACTGTGCAATTTTCTAGGCGAGTGGACTTGAATAGCTTTTTCCAGCTCTGTTTGGGTTTTTAATGCATGCTTTTCTTTGCTTTTTTTCTTTGAGTGTTGACCTGTGTTCATTTGTTGACATTTTAAAGCATTGTCTTCATCTTGATGAAAGCCTATTTTAGTTTTGGTCAAAATGGTTTAACCTTCAAATTTAAAAAAAATTTAGGCATAAATAGTAGATGTAGATTTTGTTCACAAGGTTATATTAAAACGTATTTAGCATTGTCACAATGTTTGTGTTTTTTATTTACCCATTAGCAAAAGGTTGTTTTTGTTTTGTTTGCTTTGTTAGAGGGCTGACATGACTTGAACATATTTAAAGGGCTATACATTGAAATAAATGTTACCAACTCATATTTACCTGAATATCATCTGCAAAAATACACATTTAAAGGGCGAAATCTAACATTAGTCACATTTTTATGCATCATTAATGGCTTAGTAAAATATTCTTCCAGGTTTATTTGTGCCAAGGCCTTTTCAGGGCATTTAAATATTTCCTCGTTGATTAGAGATCAGAGAGGCAGGAGCTCAGTAGGTAGTGTTTGTCTTGCAACTGCAGGGTTGTTGGTTCACTTGTCACTTATCGTTGTATCCTTGGGCAAGATGCTTCATCCGCATTGTCTGCTAGTCAGGTCCAGCACCTGTGTATGGCCGCTTCACTTCTGTGGCTACAATGTAGCTCACTGCCATCAGTGTGTGAATGACTGATGTAGAGCGCTTTGTAGTCCATGACTTAAAAAAACGCTACTTGGTTACCTTGGCATTTTAAATATACTCCCTGATATTTCCGGCAATTTAGACATCAACAATTTTATTTACTGCAACATTTAGGGCTACATATATATTTTTCTGAATCATTTATTTCTAGTCACTGTAATCTTTGACCTTACAAACCAATGCTACAGTTAGTCAATGACATGGATGGCACTATCTGTTGTCAGTGGAATAAATATAGAGCTTGTTAAAACGTTCCCAAATCTTTAATAACATTCTTGTTTTATTATTATTTTTAACTTGTTTGGTTTCTAGTTAAGGTTCTTTTAATGCAGACATATAATGTTTGGTAATTTGTTTCGACCCACTGCTCAGGTCTTCATCAGAAGTGTCACTGATGTTTATCGTGTCAAGCAAAAGGTAAATAAGATTTACCAAACATTATATGTCTGCATTAAAAGAACTTTAACTATTAACGTAAAAAGAAGACATGATGAACTTCATAAAATATTGTTTGGTTTCTATTTGAAGGACTTAGTTAGCCAATTTGTGCATTTAGGTGTTGTTTGTACAGACATCTGTTCTTGTAACAAATTTTCTGAGCTTGAACATCACAACTCAAACCTAAATATTTTCTTAAATTTCTTAAACTTTAGAGATGTTTTGTAAAATCTCTGTTTTAGCTTAAGTCTTTATTTTAGTTCAAGCTGAGTTAAAAACACCAGATTTATGTAAGGCTGAAGCTGTAGACTCAGACATCAGCTGAAAGTTTTATCGACCTGTGCAGTTTTCAAAGGCACCTCAGTGCATCAATTTTGCACATCAATCTGGACCCTATGTGGTCCTGCTCACAAATAGAAGATCCCAGGAGGGCCTTGAAACACTCTGAGGTACCATGTCAAAAGCTGAAGCACAAGTCAAATGTCAAATACTCATTGAACATAAATCTGCTTCTGACGTGCTGTCGAGGTTTAAACTTTGATTTCAAGGATGACCTGCAGATTCTGGTTTTTTTCCCCCTCCTTTTTAAAAACATTCAAGATTATTTCTAACTTTTTTTGGGAAGCAGGGCTTCAAGGCTGAAATGTTGATCAAATTTTAACTGTTGAATTAAACTAAATAAAATAAAACTGCAACAGATTTTACAGTTAAATTTTAACAACATTTTAAACCAATTTAAATTAAATCTAATCAATGACATTTGCTCTCCCACATTTTGGCTGTCAAAAAAATAAAATGTACTCACTTGTTTGGTTCAGAGCACTGTGTATTTGTGATTTAACATTTTTCACATGGAGTCTGAATGTGTCATGTATGACTTTGTGGAGCAGGGGGAGTCCTGGCTAAACATTTACCTAGTTCCTACAAAATCTGAGCTTTAAATTTTAGCTTGTTGGTAGAAAGCGTTCACGTCTGATAAATGTGTTTTCATGTTTGTCATGTTACTGCTGATGTCACTGTGTGCAGTATTGTTGGAAAAGCTGTATTGTTTTTGTTAAATTTCCTGTCCGTCTTTGCTCCTTCTGTCCATCCTCCCCCCTCCTTATCAACATGAACTCTTTCTCTCCTCTTTAGGCCTTTCTCATCTAGCTCCTCACTGCCTTCTGGAGGCTGGAGAGATTTAACATTCCACTCCTCACAATTCCATCTGCTTCATAACAAGAAAAACTAGAATTAATTAATAGCCCAATATCGAGACTCGAGAAAACAGGAAAGAAAATGAGCTGAGAAGAGGGAATCTAATCAGACAGACACCTGTGTTTTCTCTGGGTGTCTGCTGGGAAAATGTTTTTTTTAGTTTTTACAACCTCTCATCACCCTCCTGCTCCCCTTATGTCCAACTATTTATATCTTCATGACTAAACGGTTAAAAAAAAATCGTATTTTTGTTTTATTTCTTATCATTTTTTTTCTTTACCCCACATTGATAAACTATGACTAACATTTTCTCCCCCCTCCTCGCCATCTGCACCAAGTTCTGTTTAGATTTGTGGGTCGAGCAGGCAGCACAGTTTTTTTTGGCTGTCAGATAACTTGATATCAAATTGCCATCCTTATGCCACAATTATTCAAATTTAGTTCTTCCTCCCTTCACATCTTCTCTCTGCTTTCTCTTGCTCCATTTTCTGTGCTCTTTATCTTCTATTTGCCGTCTAAGACCATCTTATGAAATTCACACAAGACACCATCCTCTCCTGTCTCTATTTGCCTTTCCATCTGTCCTTCATACTTTCCTCGATCTGTTTGTCATCTTTTCCTCTGTGGATTTTCTTTCTCTTTGCAGTCCCATTCTTCTGTTTCTCCCTCTTGAATTCTTCTGTTGCGTCTGTCTATTTTTCTTCCTATTGTGCCATCATGGCTACCACCTCCTCCTTTATATTCAGTTTTCTGCTTCTCTATCCCTTTAAGCTACCATTGTAGGTTAGGCTATTTTTATAGTCATGTGTTTGGGCAAGAGTTCATACTCTGCAATATATGTATGCACATTAAAAACGCACAAGTCTGGATTAGTTTTAGAAAACACGAAACGTGTCTCTGCTGTGATTTTTTTTTTTTTTTTTTTGCCCTGAAAGCATCTTGAAAAATGTATTTACTGTAGATGCAGCCTGCACAACCATGAGCAATGAGACTAAAACAAACTCACTCTGACCTGAAGTGCACTCAGACTCATGCATACCAACTAAATTAGAAAAGCTGCTTCAAAAGAAGGAAAAGTTTCACATTTATGGCCAAAAATGGGAAACTCTTTGGAGGTGGCTAAAAATGAAACTAAAAAGGATCAGAGAATAGGAAGAATGGGAGGAGAGAGGGTAAAATAATACCGTCCATCATAGTAGAAAGGGATTGAACATTATGCATTTTAAAATGATCTCCAACCAACAGTGTCATGCTTTCCTCGTGGTAGTACATTTCTCTAAACCAACCTTTCAACGGAAACCTACTCAAGATCTGATCTTCTTTAACCAAGAAACAGTGTCATGTTTGATTCATGTTGAAAGACCTTTCCAAAGTTCAGCATCTGCCTCTCTTATATCCATTGAAAGTGAGACCACAGATACCGAATGTTTGTCTGATCTGAAGTACATCACACTTGACCAGCTGTTAGTCATTCAGAGGTAGATTGTTATACTGCAACTACATCCATCTTCAGCATGAGCAATGCCGATTATTCCATCACTCAGCAATAGAAGCATTAAGGATATTTATCCAAATGTTGAGTCATCTAATCTCCCTTCAGCGTTGCCTTAATAATTGCTTCTTCCCCCACCACCTCCTATCCACTCAGTGTTAGCATTTTTCACTCTGAGTCATTCCCTATTCCTATGCCCCGCCCCCTCTCAATTCGACATGGATGTTCCCTTTCTTTTCCATTTTAATCATTTCTTTCCATCCCATCATCCCACTCCAGTCCTAACTGCCTCTGTTTTCCTTCCACCCTCACTTTCATCCACCTCCTTATTTATTTTGTCCTTTTTAGCAAATCCAATCTCCTCCACACTCCCACTTTTTCCCACTCGTTCTTTTTGTTTGCATCCAGCGTTATCTTTTTCCACACTCCCACTTCCTCTTTTTTTCCCCCTTGCATAATTCTGTCCTTTCTTTGAGTGGATGGGGAAGTATAGCTGTCGTCAGGCTCTTATCTCTAAATTTTCTTCATCCTTTTGGTTCTAAAGAGTAAACTGGAGTATAATCTTAACCTCTCTGCCTGTTTTGCCATTGTTTTCTCCTCCGTTACTCATCTCTTATGGACAAAACAAGATGCTTTGCTTCTATGTGCTCTCCCCTTTTCTCTCTTTGCCTCCCACTTTTATTTCTGGGCATACAGCCACCTTCTTTTCCCTCGCTAACGAGCTATGAGTGAAACGACTGAAAATGATATGCAATTAGTACTCCGCTCTCATGGTTTCTGTGTGTGTGAGACAGATTTGAGCTGGTGGATGCGAAGTTCTAAACCTGCTGGACTTGAGGGTGGGGTAATGTGATTTCCATGTTCAGTCATACTCCAGAGACGTCCAGTGAGAGTCGGTCAAACGTGGCTCTGCCTGCATTAGTTCTACCTTTGGTAGTTTTGATGCGCGTGTGGAGTTTTTCATGAACTCGTTTGATAATTTAATGGAAGCTGAAGTATTTCTGTGGTGCAGGTGCTGTCCCCTCTGACACAGGTCAGTACATTATACATCCTCCTCTGATCTCAAACATGTCAGTCCAACCTGAGCAGGTCAGAACAGATAATTAGTTATTATTGAATTGCATTTTAATAAAACCTTCATTGCTCTCTTGACACTGACATTGACCTACAGTTCCTGTAGAGTAATCATCTTTTAAAGGAAATGTTTCCCCTGAAATCTGCAAAGGTCCTTTTGCTGCAAAGAATCCAGTTCTGATATTTGTAACTAACATATATCATAGGATAGGAGTTTATGATGGTAAATTAAATCATACATTTAAAGCTACTTAAGATTTCATTAACATTTACTAAAAGCATAATAAAATGAACCCTGAATTAGATTTTTAATAGGCTTATACCGTAATAGAGATTCTCAACATTAGGTGAGCTGAAAAGATCTTCTGGAACCACATTTTTAGAATCTATTTTAACTTCATAGGAAGCTGAACATTTCAGAAAACATTAAGAAACTTGTATGCTGAAGCAAGGATATTTTCATAAAGTCACATTAAAGGAGTTTTGAACTTGGAGACTTTAGAGTCCAGGTCTTTTCTTTGCACACCTGATAGACCAAAAATAGCAAACCCCCCAAATTCCCCCCAAACTTGTTCAACTCTAACCTTCACGTAATGCTGCCATTAAAGAGCCTTATGTTTATTGTTGCCCCCCTAAGTTTTAAAACGACATTTAGTAGTTGTTTTTTTAAATAACAATTTGGCACATTCAACAAAGCTCTGCAGAGACCAGATGGCTAAGCTAAAATAAATCTAGCATTAAATGTCAATTCAGTTTGGCGTTTTGTTGCCAAACAGTCTGAAATGTTAATGCACAATCATGTGACAGCCTACAGCGTTATAATTATAAGCCTGCCAGGTAGCTGGGACACCAGGAATGCTCAGGTGAGGAGAAACGGCTGCCATCAGCAGTAAATTATTGTATGGTGTGAGAACCAGTCAACAGCTGAGAGGTGTCCTGCTGAGTTACCAACAGCAACTAATGACTGCTGATGTTGTGTCCACAGTTTGGAGGAGTTTCCATCACACACTGTCCTGTTAAAGCTATAGTTTTATTATTTACTCTAAAACTGAACCTGGGGTCCTGGGATCTGATGGTAGACTATTAGTGGATTTTTGTCAAATTTTCATAGTGTCAGTTTGGAGTTATTGAAGAAGAAGCCCCGTTTGTGTTTCTGTTGAGCTGGATCTTCTACTGTTCTGTCCCCGTTTTTTCCTCTGATAGGTTAGTGTTTGTTATGTCAAGACTTAGTGGTTAAAATGTTTCTCAAATGAGCAGAACACACTGGAGCAAAACAGAATACTGCACAAAATATCAAAAACAAAACAAAATTCATTTTATTCAGAACCATAGGGATGCTGCAGTGGGATTCTGCATCATTACCAATGACGTGCTGACAGCTTGTAGTAGCTGGTTGCTATAGTAACAGCAGCAATGCATGTATATATCAGTACAAACCATGGTGCAAAATAAAAACATCTGGAAAACAAAGCTGTGCATGCAAAGTCACAAGCTGTTTTAACTCCTGCACAAACTGCTGTATTTGGAGTGACTAAAGGCTGAAGCATTTCTAAATGATCATAGCTATCATAACTAAACAATCACAGGAAAGATCAAGCTAAATCAACCACAATTTTTAATTATTTAAAGACCTGCAGATGTAAAATGATTTAACACCAAAAAACATCCACATTCTGATGAACACGTTTAAAGTTTTCTTGTAATCTACCCTGCCTGACATGATGTAAATAATCAGACAACAAACATTTACAGTTGACTACAGGTTATGCAAGAACTGAAACTCGCCATGTGTTGAACTGCTAAGTCTCGCCTCAGCCTGGATCAATCCTTTGTACTGGTGGATAAACGATATCTGCATGGTCCTGACCTGGACCGTAGATGAAAGAGTTTACTTCAGCTTTGAAGCTGCAGGAGGGGCGTCCTGTTGGGTTCAAATTTAGTTTAGGTTCACCAAGACCGCAAGATCTAATTTGTCTTGGTGTTCTTTAAAGTAAAGCTTTAGTTCTCAAGTGTAGAATATGAATTGTCCTTCAAAAGAGACTGACTTTAAAAGGAATTTCAACGGACAACTTATGAGAACATTTTGAGTTAGAAGATGTGTTTGCAGATTATCATGTTACATTCAAGGGTTTTGAATCTGTATTCACAAACTATCTTGTAGTAGAATTTACAGTGTGTCCTTTTTAAAATGGTTGTATTGTTCCTGTTAAATATAAAGTTATTGAAATATATCTAGTATTTTGCGTTAAATAATTCAGATCAGTTTGGTTCTAAAGTATGCATTTTTATTTATCTGATGGATTGTTGAGCTCAACAGGAAAAAAGTCAAATATTCAAATACATGAGGTGCCTTGAGCAAGGGCTTTGCCCAAGCAGTGAAGCCAAATGTAAACGTGTTGCTGTGTGTTTAAAGTACCAACGGCATTTCAGAACAAGAATTCTAGAACACATTTGCAGGTTTCTAATTTCCTTTTTAGACCAAATACACTGAATGTTTTAAATAATCCATGAACATAGATGAGCCCAAACAGCAACTGGTGGTTTAACACCCTAAACATTCATATTTTATTTTGTTTATAAGATGACTAACTTGTTTTCCCTCTATATTATTTTTTGTTGAGAGATCTATAACACCTAAATTTCTCATTTGTGGGATAACAAAGGTCTATAAAGCAAAATACATTGTCTGGTTCAAAAATCTAAATTCACATCTGCACATCCCCATGATGAGCCTAGACAACAAATGTTTTTTTTTTTTTTGCACAGATCGAGATGTATCACTGTTGATGTAAAACTTTGATGTCAAGTCTTGAATACTATCTGAATGTTCTCAATAGTGTGAAGGTCTTGAAACCATTGAGAGCCACTTCATGTGTAAAAATGTCTCATACTTCAAGTATTTGACATCGTGTAACCTACTCTTACTATCATGAAAGCCAATACATTGGTGGTAAAAACCTGATATTTGAGTGCATGATGCTGCTGAACCTATTTAAAGCAATCCTAGATCACATTACCGTTCCTAGAGATTTGTACAGTGGGAACTCCTTATGATGGGATCTTCACTCTGTTAGGTCTGGACTCACCAGACCACAGGACCCTTTTTAAGACCTTCAGAGTCCAATCTTTATGCTCCCTGCCAACATAAAACCCCTGTTTAAATATTAGTTCTGTTAAGACTCCACATCAGTAGAGTCATAGTACTTGACGTGTTTTAATTTAGTAATGTTTGACCTTGTGTTTCCTTAAGTTGATGGTTCATCGCTGTTATTTCAGGGTGTAATTTTTAATGAGATGTTGGAGATTTCCTAACCCAGTTTTATTAAGCAAACATGTGTTGCTGTGATGCAGGCCAACTATTTGACTTTTATGAGACTTGACATATATTTCGCAATCACAAGATGTGTCTTCTGACTTTAAGAAAGTAGAATATACACTTTTCTGCATCAGGTTAAAAAAATGTTTGCAGATAAATCAGTTACTCCAGTAATTGTATAATTTAGGGCTCTTATGTGTTTGAACATCAGGACATGTTTGTTTTTTTTTCTGAGTGTTCTGCGTGTGTTCTAAAGCAAAGTAATTCATGAAGGCTCCTCTGACCCAATTTTACAGTAAGAAAGGTTTTAATAGGAGGCTTACAAGTTAGAATTAGTGCAAGAAGGAATACACACTATATATTTAAATAAGATTGCTTTTACGAAATGACACCAGTAAAAATGTAAATAGAAAACGAGAGAGGCACAGAGTTCCTATGCATGATATTTATTGGTTTCCTGTAGGGGTGCAACGGATCATCATCGATCCGTGGTTCGTACGGATCACCCTCTACGGTTCGGAACGCACGTGGTTCGCGGTTCATGTAGAGCGCGTGCGTCGCTACATAATTCCCGACATTCTGTGCTCACGCGCTGTGAATCTGCAGATTATTCCCCTCTTAGAAAGAGGTTCGTTTTGCATCACGTAAAGAGGTTAACTCTGTTGGCTTCAGCCGTTTTAGTACACCAGAACGAAGGATCCCTGATCAATATCCAGTCTCTGCTGCGCACGTGCGCGCGCGCTGCCTCTGATTCCTCCGTCTCTCTCTCCATCAGCTGGAAATCCATCTTTCTGATAGACAAACTACTAGATTCACCTGTTTCTGTCTAAGATAACGTTATGTTGGGCTTTTATATGAGCTAATAAACGTTAATATAACCGGAGTTCAGTCAGGAGCCACAGAGCAGCGCCTCGTGCGTCACGCCCCTCTGCACACCCCCCCCCCCCCC